>SJVG01000261.1:0-42784 GCA_034774675.1 Scedosporium minutisporum
CCCTTCCCTTCTTTTGAGCTTTCCCCCTTTTACTTGCCTTCCTTGTGAGAGATTCCCGCCTCGTAACTGACCTTACCGTGCCTTGAAATCTACCAGTGGGGTGAGAGCAAGTATGGACAAGCAGGAATCGGGATAGTCCAGGGCAGATACGTCGACGCACCTCAACTGATCAATTTCGACCTTTATCCCATCACCGACGTCAAACAAGCCGCCGGAGGTCGCTACCACTCCGCAGTGGTGAGCACAAACGGCTGCCACTACACCTGGGGCCTCGACGACAACGGACGCCTCGGCTTCCTGTTCTCGGCTAGACACCTGTGGATCGGAAAGAAATACGTCAGGCCCGACATCACGGTCCCGGAAGGCGAAAGTGGCGAGATTAAGGTCGGCGGCTGGACGCCGATAAAAATTCCCGAATCCGGCAACGGACAGGAACGCTGGGCCACAGCCGTCGCTTGCGGCTCGCATCATACCGTCTTCGTAGGTGAGCCTAGCGTAATAAAGAGCGCCGGGGTAGGCTCGAATTACCGCCTAGGAGGCCGCAGCACGAAGGACCGCACCCTTCCTCACAGCATCCCCATCTTTCATCCTGACGAGAACAAGCCGAACATGATGCGGGACATACGGAGAGAGGTCAGGGCTGTTTGGGCTGGTGCTGGTGAGGCATATAGCATGATAGCGATACAAGCTGGCGATACGCATGAGATTCCTATCAAACAAGAAGAGGAGACTCCTATCAAAAAAGAAAAGGAGACTCCTGCCAAAAAAGGAAAGGAGAGTACTATCAAAAAAGAAGAGGTGACTCCTATCAAACAAGAAGAGGTGACTCCTATCAAAACAGAAGAGGTGACTCCTATCAAAACAAAGTGTGAGGACACTCCGGCTAGTGGGCCAGGCTGCGGAACCGGATTGAGGTTCTTGTAGCGGGGGCCCGGGTCGTGGCACTCCGACTAGTCGTGGGCTGCGGAGCTCGAACTGGTAGAGGGTCAGGGTATAAGAGGGCAAAAGAAATGAGTGCCAATGGCTAGGCAGCGAGCGAGGCGGTTAATAGGGGGAGAGGGGCTGGTCAAGATCCGGTGAAAACTGCCAGAGACTTTTAGGTGCGGGCAGGCTTGGATAAGCTCGAGGTTGAGATGGCTTCAAGTTCGAGGTCTTATTTCCTGTTTTGTACTTGTACAGGTCTTGTCTTACGCTCTTCACATGTTTTGTTATTCTGGAGGGTATATTGTCCTGAATCAAATGTGTGCTTCTTTGGTCAGCTATGGATTCTCATAACATGAACAAACTCGAACTGTGGTATCTGGCAGGATAAGGACATCGTGCTATCAATCAGAGAGACAATTCCCAAATACAAAAGAAAGGCAAGTGTAAAAATACGCTCCGCCAGGTTTTGAATACTCCCACACACGAATGTCTAACCATCCTCCGAGGCTACATCCGCCTCAGCTGGCACTCCAGCAAAGAAGGTAAACGGCCCTCGGGAAACAACCAATTTGGCAGAGAGCTTGGACAAACCCTCGGTCGAAACTAGTGTCGGTTCCTTGACCGAGTCCTCCGTGCCGAGTCCAGTACGGAAGTTGTCGGAGAAGCCCCAGGCGTATATCTTTCCATCCAGGTCGATTGCAAAGCAGTTGTCCGTTCCGGCAGCAACAAAGTTGGCTTTGAGACCTAGAGACGTGGGTGTTAGGAGACAAACCAACTCAAACCAACAGGTACAATATGGGAGATACGTACCTGGTAGTTCCAACGGCATCATCAGGATCCGTGGAACGCCTCTCTCGTCCTTCAAAAGGAAGTTGTCTTTCACCCTCTCCAGCGAAGCACCCATCTGGCTATCATCGCACCGTCCCCAGACTAAGACGCGGCCATCCTCCGCGCAAGCAATGCTATGATGTAAACCCCCAGCCATGTGCTTGATTTGGATATCTTCTAGCGTCTGCACCTGCACAGGATGGCTAATGTGGAGGTTATCCGTACCGCCCTCCTCCGTATCCGTCGGAATGCCAGCCTGGCAGAAATTGTTCAAGCCCCAAGCCCAAACACGACCCTTCTTGTCGACGGCGAAGTTGTGGTAGAAGCCCGCGAAGACGCGGACGATCTGGTTTTTGGGCAAGGAGATGGTACGGGGAGTTAGGGACTCGAACTGGTGGCGATAGACGAGACGGCGGCCGAGTTCGCCGTGATGGCCGGACCCCCAGGCGTAGACGTTGCCGGTGCGTGTTAGCGCTAGGATGTGGTTTGACCCGGTGGCGAGTTCTTTGATGTCCTTGAGGCCGGGGATGGGAGTGGGGATTTTGGCTATGAGTTCATCTGGGTCGACTTTGGTTTTATGTTCGATGAGGTCCTTGAGGAATCCTATTACCCCATCGTCGCTCTAATGAATCGGGTCAGAGAGAGGTTGTCACTGAATGAAGCAGCATTCCGAGTCTCCAGCTTTCATTTGAGACTAGGGGATTAGCCTACCATGAATGTTCCCCATCCATAAACCCGTCCATTTGAAGTAAGTGCAAAAGCAGCATGATCGGTGGCAGCAACCTGCACAATCTCAACATTGAAATTCACAAGCGCCTGCACGACCTCAGGCCGCCCTTCATGTCCCACCGAGGGCGTGTCCCTCCCAAGGGCATAGAAATCATTTGATCCCCACGTCAGCACGGTGCCCTTTTGCGTGAGAGCGGCGGTGTGCTTCTGGCCCACGGAAATCTGCACGATGGCATTATCCTCGAGGTTAAGATGTGGCTGGCGAACGGGGACGGAGACGCCGCCGTCTGCGGTGACGACGCCCGGTTCTGTGTCTCGGAAATCGCCGTCTAGACCGGTTTCGCGAATGTCCCAGCCACCGGCGACGTAGACGTGCAGGGGCGTCGTCGATCGCTGGTTTAACCTGGATTTGGCGTTTGTCTTCTTTGCTTGGGGCTGGCTTGCCATGGTTTTTGGGCGACTCGGGATGAATGATGGATCGGTGAAGTCTGCCTGGGCACTGTGCCCTTAACGATCACTAGGATGGCCCAACGTCGTGGACGATGCTGGGGGCGATGGATTTAGTGTGTTGGATATTTCTGATGCCCAACTACTTAAACCTTACCGCTTGGGTATCATGGTCATGGGCAGGCCTGATCCACGGTGTTTGCCAGTCGATGTTTCGCTGTTTCACACCGACTTATGAAGGGGAAGGTGGGACACACGAAAAACATCCTCAACATCGCCTGCCAAAAATTGCTGAAGCGACATTGGCCCCCGTCATGACTCGAATCTTAACTCGAGAATTTCGACTCTCTCGACTCCAGCCTTGAATTTCACGGAATTTTACGCAGGGCGATATAATTCAATTTTGGGCAAAACGAGTGATATATTGGTGGAATCATTAAGCCCACAAGACTCCCTAGATAAGGGAAAGCACCCTCTGAAGTCTAGAACAGATTGATGCGTTAATGGATGAGGAGTGGTACATTTGGAGCTTTCGCAATATCGCCGCTGCAGCTTGTCCAAGCCTGAGGCTCAGATGTAAATGAAAGTTGCTCTCATCGAAATGCTTCATCTCTCCCACGCAACTTTCGGGCACAGGTCTCCATCAATACCGTCCAAATAAAGTGTATTAAGGTCGATATCTACTATGCACATTCTCTCAAGGCCTCGTGATGTCTTCCGGTTTCTACCAAAATCCATCAAGCCAAGTCCAAAAGGCTCAATAACCGGTACAAGGCGATAGACCGGACACGATTTCATGGACTCTGCAATGCCCACGGTCTGTTGCACCGATGTCTTCGCGATTGGCTGGGCTCGGTAGTTTGTATGGCATTCAGGGCTCACCGAGTTAGCCAGGTGTGGATTCGCTCCCGTTCTGCAGGTCTTTCTGGCTAGAAAACATGGTGGCCCCGGTGTGTCCTGCTGCTCCGTTGTGCTGAACGATAGATGTAGAGGCGACAAGGTGGAATATTGATGTGTTATAAGAGTTGATGCTGCTGCCACCTTCTGGATGGAGGACAGACAGACCTGCATTCCCATCTCCCTCGTCGCCGATGGCTACCAACTGTCTGTCCACATCCCGAGAATTATCCCGTCCAGTTCCTGTTGCTCATCCCGTCCATTTATCCTTTGGCCATCTTGTTGACCAGCCTTTTCCTTGCTCAACAGAATGTCCGACTCACAGTAACCATCTTCCCCCACGAGCATCGGCAACCTCGACAACCGTCGTTTCGAAAGAGCGAGTATCAGCCAAAGAAGGCCGAGAAGACAACCCGGCCCAACAACAACGAGACCAAACACCCAGGGATCCCAAACTGTTCCTAGCACAAGTGCTCTTACTTGCCCGAAGAAGGCGAGCAGGCAGGCGATGGCGAGGACTCCAGCGGCCATCCGCATGTCCTCTACCTGCATTCCGGGATCCGTCTCGGCGAAGATGCACATGCTTTCTGGCACATGAAGCCGGCTCTGAGCCCAGCGGCCCCATTGTATTATCGAGTCTCGACGTTGGATGACTTGCGTCTCGATGGTAATGAAGGCGGCGTAGATGATAGTTCTGAGGATAAGCTCCGCCAGGAGCTGGCCGAGACAATCGGCGAAATCGCTTGACATGCCTGGAGAGGGGGTTGCGTTCCGCACCTGATTCTTGGGCCGTTGGTGGGTTTTGAGATCGACTAAATAAGATCAACGTTGGAGGGCTGCAAAGTTCATGGCAATAAAGGCAGGAGATGAGATATTTCAAGTAGCTTCCTCATTGATAGCGGTGCTATGAGAAACAAGGCAGCCTTATCTTATCCTCTAGTGGATTTACACAGAGGGAAGGTGCCCACGAGGAAGTAGGGCAAAATAGTTGGCGTAGTGATCAACGTGATCTCTTGCTCGTGATAACCACTAGAGTTTGTTCTACGAAACTAAGGCTGCTAGTTTAATTCCATTGAGAATGAAACGTGTCCCAGCTTAGATCAATGTGTATTGGTTGAGAAGAAGGATATGCTTGAGCTAGGAACAAGAGGACTCGGAGTCCGGTTGGGGATGATACGAATCCGGATTCTGCCTGTTCTGGTAATAATGGCAACAACGTCTGGACGGATTTGGATACCTCTGGCAGCAGAGCCTCCGGCATTCTCACGAGCTGATGCCTGCACTCACACGGGGGCGGCGTGGATGTACTCGGTCGAGTGAGGCCGTCGTTGAGGCCACTGCAAGAAATATATCGGGAACTCGAGGTCTGCACTATCTGGATACGAGGAGACTAGGGGCTAGTGACGGTCGTCCGCAAGTATAAATCGACACTTGGCCCTTACCAAGTGTGCTAGATTTGACAAGCAACTGATGGGAGTGGTAGTTAGAATTGCCAAAATATGATTAACATCGTACTGGAATCTGAATTGAAAAGGGTGTTCAGAATCGATGCCCGCCAGGGCACCTGAAATGGGCCGGCGGGCGAAAATGGTGACGGGCGACCGAGTATACCTTATAGGGGGCAAATTGCCTCTTGGTAATCACTGACGAGCGGCGGGCGCTGGTTACAGTCAGGACAAAGCCGCAATGACTCGCCATCTCTCGACATATCTAACGACAACGTACCGAACCGACACGAGCGAACCGAAGCGAACGAACCGACGACGAAGCGAATCGAGCGATACGACCCGTACGACAAGAGACGTAGGCCCAACCGACGGGGGCCGAACTCTTTTTTGCCAGTTGAAACTATTAATTTAATTTGATTTTATTTAATTTGATGTTGTGGTGTAGAAATAGACTTGGCGGGCGAGGCTGTGATGGTTGTGTGAAGATGCGCAGCCTTGTGTGGGGTACTTTGGCGGAGGACAAATGGTGAGAAAAGGTACTTAGAAATTGGGGAAAGGGTCCGAGAGGTTGTTCGTTCGAAACGAGGGCTGACATTTCTTTTTTTTTTCTTTTTCTTTTTTTCCGTGTTTTTAGTGTTCGTGCCTACAACCTTTTGATCAAGGCCAGCCCGTGAACCATCCCTTTGACAGACGATTCGGGGACGAACTTCGTACACAGAAAAGAGCTCGGCTCCCGTCGTCAAACACTAGAGGTCGCTCCACTGAAAACGAGGTTGGAGAGGAATAGACATTGGTAGGGTTGGAAATATTAGGCTGACAGTGGTTTCATGTTCCATGTGTAAAACCGACAGGCATCACAAGATTGCGCGGGCTTCCACATGCCAACCTCCGCGAGCGAGAAGTTGGTAGCACAACGATGTGGTTCGGAAGGAGAAACAACCAACAGACCGATGGAACTCTTTGAGGCTCCAAACCATCGAGATCTGGGGCAAGAGTTATTCTGCGTACTTCAACAGCAGACATCGGCATGATGGCATTTATATTGTAGTCGTGGAAGCTGTAGTAGCATCCAGATCCCTGGGCAGCAGAAAACAGATTCGCGCGAAATTGACTCGATGGGCAATGTTCGACGCCTGTCCACGACGATGGATGTCTGCCATCTGGACCCAATATGGATGAGTTGACCACGCCCTCAGCCAATTCCTCGTGTACTTCGTGGTGGCGGGGGATCCCACCGCCGCCCTTCTCAGTTCGGACTTCGTTTGTACAAGTACTCGTGCCACTCAAATGGTGGAAGATTGGATCAACAGAATCAACAGCATAGCAACCTGGGAGAAAGTGAGGAGGGACTGGGTTGGATGACGATGTAACTGGAGAGTGAGAGCACCTGTGAGGTTGTATCAATGCATGTTTCTTCGAGAGCTCAAAATAGAGCTGGCTTTTTTTGGACCCAATTTCCGCTGCCAGGCACAGCCCCCAAGAGACTCCCCAAACGGGAATCGTGTCTTCAGCCCGACCCAATAGTACCCTGGACTTGCTGCATTCGTCACAGGCAGCTTCAGCAGCCCCTCCATAAAGCTTCGTAATAGTCTCTCGAAACGAAAGAGATGGCCGCTTGCAAGAAAATAACGAGCGGCAAAGAGGATCATCGAAGGCATCCTCCTAGTAGAAACGCAGCACCAGTGCATGAGCTTCGGTGTAGTATACTTGGAGGGGGTGACCCGTGCATACGAAATATTGATGAACCCCGGATATATTGCAACGTGAAGCCTCAACAATGAAGCTCTTGATATCGATGGACGAAGTCAAAGTACATCAAATGTATTTTGACCCGCTGACAAGCATGGGTAATAGCGTCTTCTGCCTTGGGGGAAGAAAGCATGGACCACATCCCCCGCCGCTAGCTTATCCATGTTCTTATCTTCAGCCCAGTGCTTCGTATACCGGCCTTATTGTTAGATGTTCAGGGGGGGTTTCCATCCCGTTCTAGGGCTGTGATGCTCGTTCTGCGACATGGTGGTATCAACTTGCGGAGTATTATTAGCACACCTGGTCAGCGACGAGTCATCCATGGATGGCTGAGCGGATGGCTGATCGAATAGATCAATTGATTCAAATTCAATTGATAATAGATCATTGATCACTGCGCATCTTCTCTGCCTACGGCGCTGTGAACCTCTACTTCACACTTGGAGGCTCCCCTTCGGACCGCTAACTAAATTTGAACTCCAGCTGGCGAAAGCGAAACAGGGTGCATTTGTTTCCCCGTCTGACCCCGTCGCCCGTCTCGCCCGTCGTTGCCGTCAAGTCCGTCCTAGTCCCACCAGCCCCAGGCCATCATCGTCGTGTCGCTCCATTGTCCCAGGAATAAACTTCCCTCCATGTCCCTTTCATCCCAAACTCACGCGTGACGGACCAACACATCGCAAAGGACCACCTAGTCCAATCACCCCCGTCTCGCTGAAAGAAACCGCCAAGCATAAGCATGCCTTTTGGTCGTCTAGGAAAGCACGGCAACCGGTCGCAGCACGCTCTCCCCATCCTGGAGCCGTCGGCGTCGACGTCGACTAGCGGAGCGGCAAAAGACTTCCAAGAAGTAAGCAACCGCCCTGGCTCTGGCTCCTCTGGTGCTGGTGCTGGTGCTCCTTCTAGCGCTGCTGCATCTGCTGCGTCGGCCGTCGCCCCTGGTCTCCCAAATGCTCCTGCAACTGCCAAACCCCCTCACCCAGCCTCGCCCAGTGGCTTCGGTTCGAGTGAGTCTTTAGATCCGCAACACCAGCAACAGCAACGGCAACAGGCGCAACAAACGCAACAGGGTCAACGACCCCCATCGCAGCCGCAGCCGCACGCCTGGCAGCAGGAAGAACTCGCGCAAAACCCTCAATCTCCTCAGAGTCACCAGGACCAGGACGAGGACGACCAGCACCCGCCTCCGCCTCCGCCTCACCATTTTAAGCCTGCCAATAAAATTACCAAACTCCCTCCACCTCCCAATCTGCACAATCAAAGTGCGGCTGGGGCTGGTGCTGGTGGTCAAAGTGCCCCTTTTGATCCTCGCCTGAGTGGTCACGGCTTATCTGCCCCCGTCACACACCCTTCACAAGCCCATCATTACCCTCCACCGCTACAACATCATTCTACATTTTCCGACTCGGTGGACGATCTCCAGCAGCAAATTTCATCCCCCGCTGCTGCTGCCCACGCCCACGCCCAAGCTCAGGCTCAAGCTCAATTGCCAGCCCATGGTCTTGGGCTCGGTCGGCACCAGAAGCACTCTTCTCACCACAACCACCCCGCCTTACCCCACCCTTTCTCACAACAACCGCCAGTTGCACCCCTTCAAAGCAACCAGCAGCAGCAACCTCCGCCGCCGCAGCCCGAACAGAAACGCTCGGCGCGGAAGATTATCAAGGGAATTTTTACTAGTTCTTCCAGCAAGGAAAATCATCATCAACAGCAGCAGCAGCAGCAGCAACAACAACAACAACAACAGCAGGCCGGCCACTACGATAATACCTCTGGCCTTGCTCGCCGCCCATCGAAACGCGTTAGCAATACACCAAATTACCGCTACTCTCTGACGCAGCAGGTGTCGCAGCTCTCTATCGACCAAGACCCGCACCAGCCAACTGATTGGCAGCAGCAACACCATTCGCCGCATCCCCTTCACAGCCAGGCCCCTCCCCCTCTTGCTGGCGTCGGTGAACTCGACGAGGAGTTTGTTGCTCGCGGTCCTGATATTCACCCTCATCATATCAAGACTCTATCAAATCCCCTCAACACCACTATTCGACAGGTCCATCCCGACCTCGAAGCACACTCACCCTATCCGGGCGAGGAATTCCAGTTGCAGCAACACCACCACCACCAGCAACAGCATTCGCTGCCGCCCCACCAACACCCCGGCATTATTCCCCAGTTCCAGCTGCAGCAAGATCCTAACCAGCAGCACATCCAGGGGAATATTGATCCGCTCCAGCAACAACAACCGCAGCAGCAGTTTTCGTATCCCTCTTCGCCCCAGGTCCAGTATCAGCCCGGTTTACCCCAGCTGCAAACGGGCCATCTTCAAAACCCTCTTCAGCATAACCCCGAAACCTGTTCCCAGGTGTCGCGAGAATCCCCTATTGCCGAAACAGCCCCAGCCTCTTCTCATTTCCAGCCCTCGCAGATCTCACCAGCGGCCACTTTCGCTTCTCAGTCTGGTCAGGAAAGCCCCCTTCCGCCTCTGGCAGCCGAAACCCAGCAAGACGGTGCTCACGACCAATCTATGGCACCGCCCCCTTCTGGAGCGCAGCAACCACGCCATTCGCAAGAAGTCGACAGAGGGCAGCCTGGTGCTCCTCCACCCTCGTACAGGCACGCCCAGGCAATGCCTCCGCCACCTGCGGGAGCACAGCAAAACCAGCCGTTTAGAGGTGCGGGCGGACAAGACAGAATGCCTTACGACGGTTCTGCCGGCGACCAGGGCCGCAATAGCCCCCAGCCCGAGCGTGAAGACCCCGAAAAGGCGTTTAGAGAGTTGTGTACGTTGACTAGACCTGCAATCCTTTGCCGATGGTTTCCCCATGATTTCCATAGCTCTGCGTCACCCCAATGCCGGTTCGGCTATTCTCCATACTACTGTAAACTCTTGTGTAATTGATTTCACCTCTTAACTAACACAATTCTTATAGTGGTCAAGTACAAGAATGTCAAGCGGCTGTACTTCGACAACAAGGCGCAGATAGAGCAAATGACGGGCCAGATCGAGCACCTGCAGAACGCCATCGCCAACCAAAGGATATCTCAATCCCGAACCGCCCTCGACGACAGCGAGTACGCGACGCGATTCAACAGGCTCAACGGCGCGATCAACAACCTCTCCTTCAACATCCGCAAAGATTGGCAAATGGTTCCTCGCTGGCTTGACCGCTACGTCAGCCAGGATGCCCTCCAGACTGGCAAGCAGGAAATGACAGCGGTGGGCAGAGCGGTCATTACGCGATGGATCGTAGAGGAGGTGTTCAACAGGTGTTTCCATCCCGGCTTGGATCCCGTACTGAGCCGGCAACTCAAGGATATCGAGCTGAACATTAGGCGCAACTCGTACACACTGAACAGCCAGGAGGAGTACGATGCGCTGACGGCCAAGGTCATTAGCTGGAGGATGGCGACCCTCGATGGACTCGCGAGGGAGCTCAACTCGCCGGAGAGCACCGAGCACCGCGCTGAGTTCACCCGTAGGGTCACGTCGACCTTGCTGAGCACGCTCATGCAGTATCTCAACGATCCGCCGCCGGCCGGTGTCGATGGAAGCGCGTCGATGATTATGGAGTTGGCTGTGGGAATCGCTGCGAACCTTCCCATGGAGAGCCGTGATGTTGTTATTCGATACCCGCTACCTGGAGATCCCTTGGATCCTTCGTTCATGGAGGTTGAGAAGCAGGGTCTACCTTCTCTGGAGGGCCTAGAGGCTGGAGATGATGACGATGATGACAGCAATGATCCCAATGAGAAGCCTTCTTCAAAGGATCGTCACGCGGACAGGAGCCGAACAGGTACGTATTTCGCACACACCACTAACAGGATTCTCTTATACACGCTCGAACGTGTTGCTGACTTTTTTTCCCTCTACAGGTCCTTCTAAGGATGCAAACAGAGTCCGGCTTGCTGGATTTGTTGCCTTGGAAGTGAGGGGCAGACAAGTGCTCATCAAGGCTCCCGTGTGGACTCTCGGTTAAAGCCTCCTCGGCAGCTTGGGACATCTACGACGACAGGTATCTTTGGATAACCTGGACTACGGTGGACCGTCTGAGGCCTCGACTTGAAGTATTTAGGGGGGAAAAGTAGCTCGGGTTTGGGGAGGACTGGAATATTTTGTTTGGCCCCAGTTGTAGGCATTCAGATAACGTCTCTTTGGTACGAAAATGAAATGAAGGCAGTGGATGCAACGAAACACCTCCGTTGTACTACTTGTTTTATAATTGTTTAATCTAGGGGGCAAGGAGTTGGTATTGTGTTTCCTACTGGCGTGGTCTCAGGGGGTTACTGGGTTCCCCTTTCTCACCACAACTGTCTATATTTAGATAAGAGGAGGGGCAGAGTGAGACTTTTTTTGGCCTGATGGGGGGTAGCTGGATTAATGACATGTGGGGTTGACTGTGTAGAGGCTACGGGACAGAGATTGAAGTCAAAACTGGCGCTGTGAGATAGTTGAGCGACTTGCCAGGGTCAAACTGGAAGATAGAGATGATGAAGGAATGATACCAATGACTTAACTACCACTGTCAATGTTGGGCGTTTTTGTCCTTGATCTCTTTTTGGAAATGAAGCTCTATGGGAAATGAAGCCATGATGTTCATCAAAGGAAGGTACATTGAAGAGACCCACAGTGTTATCTAGTAAACAACACAGTATACTACCCCGCCAAAAACATCCCACCAAAAGATTCTCCAAGGCTGCAAGAACGTTAGACGAGGCTGAGAGAAGTTGAAGTCTCCCCTCCTTCAACACTCAACCTCCTCGACAAAACCACTTCTCCCGTTCCATATCAAATTTCCTCCTAGCTCAGAAGTTGCCCGCTCCTCCTAAATGGCCGACCACCCCCCCTCTCACCCAGCTCACCTCGAGCCCTCCAAGCTCGGCACAAAAGAATAGTAAAACCCCCTCCTTCCCTCCACGAAGAAAAAAAAAAAGAAAAAGGTTGACGTTCACCAACTAACTCCTCCCATAAATTCAAAGCTGGGACGCCCTCTACTCCACCGAACTAACCAACCACGCCCAAAACCCCTCCGACACCGGCACAGTCTGGTTCGACGACTCCGACGCCGAGCAAAAGCTCCTCGACTTCCTCCCCACAATCTCCCCTGCCCTCTCCCCCGAAACAACCTCCTTCCTAGACCTAGGCTGCGGCAACGGAAGTCTCCTCTTCGCCCTCCGAAGGGAAGGGTGGTCCGGTCCGGCCCTGGGGATCGATTACTCCCCAAACAGCATCTCTCTGGCGCGCCGCATTGAGGAGGCAGAAAGAGCGGAGGAGGAGGGTCCTGCTACGAGGTTCGAGACGTGGGATCTTCTCCGCGGGGATCTAGAGGACGTTTTATCCGGCGAGCAGAAGGACGGGTGGGACGTCGTGCTGGATAAAGGTACTTTTGACGCTATTTGTCTCTCGGACGAGAAGGATGCGCGGGGGAGGCGTATTTGCGAGGGGTACAAGGATAGGATATCCAAGCTCGTGAGGCCCCAAGGGGGCTTGTTTATCGTGACGAGCTGTAATTGGACCGAGGAGGAGTTGAGAGCTTGGTTCGTTGAGGGGACGGGGGGCGAGTTTGAGGAGTGGGGGAGGGTTGAGTATAGGGCTTTTGTGTTTGGGGGAGCGAAGGGGCAGACGATTAGTACCTTGTGCTTTAGGAGGAGGTAGTTCCTCTTCGTGGAGATAAAAAAAATAAAAAGAAAGAAAGAGAGTAGAAGAAAATAAAAAAAGGTTGATTCTCAAAAGCGACATGGAGATGAGACGGCCATGTGCCATCAACACAATGGTGGCTTTGGGATCCTAGGTCAAGCCTTTCGCTCTTCGTATTATACGAACCCTACCTAGCTAAACGACACCCCCAATCGCCAATCCCTCCCTGCTACAACCAGAACCTCTCTACCTTGCTTTTTTGCCCTTTTTCTCTTTCCTCATCCATTTTATCCTCTCGGTCGTGACCTTTTCTCTCCTCTTGTCCCCCCGAAGCCCTTCTCAAAAGGTTGCTTGGAGCCCGCCTTATATCTTCTAGAACTTCCCACACTGTTATGCAACAACTCAACTCAGCAGCAATGAACCTAGCTATCGCAAGACACATAACATCAAGTCGCATTCAATGGCCGGCACCAAGTCAACGTTCTAGACGAAGATAACAAAAACAAGGAAGATAAAAAAGGAATAGTAGGTGTGGATTTTAACACGGCGATATAGAACCAAGCGGGCCGAGGTTCCAAGCAAGAGAGAGAGGTTCGGAGGAACAAACAAAAATAGAGAATATTTGATTCGGGATTTTGCTTCATTAACATGTCTTCATCATCTATGGCGACGTATTCATCGGATCCCCCTCTCCCTGGCCCGTCGCACGCTGGGCTGCCGTGACCGCAAAGTAGCAGACATCTACATCGTTATCCTTTTGAAGTTTTTCAAGATTGGGCAGAATGCGTTGTTGAATGAGTTCCAGGCCCCGAGGAGACGGCTGGAAGCTCGCTCCGGCCTTCTCCAGGCTGTAGATGGTGCCCTGTTCGGGCAGGCGGCGTAGGATGTCGCTGATGGTGCCGTACGTCTTGGCGACATTGAAACGAATGTTGGGAATCTCGTCCTCGGCGAGTTTGTCAAGCATGGGTAGAATGGACTTAGCAATGACGTCCATGGTGACAACAGGCGATAGGGTCTATTAGAGTGAGATTGAGTTAGTACGAAAAGGTGGGGAAAAAATCCAACCAAAAAAAGCAACGAGACATGGTGCGCATCATGTTCAACTCTACTTACCGATATCGCGAAGCAGGTCGTCATGCGGTAGAGGTAGTTGGGGTGATTGCCCATAGCCATCACCTTGGGAATGATGGCCTCGTTTGCCCAGTCCACGCCGAAGACCTCCGTAAGCTTCCTCAGGTTGACAGTAGCAGCTTCACGAATAGAGAACACGGTATCGCCCAGCCAGCTCATGCAAAGGTTGCTCAGTTTCTCGTTAAAGAAGTTGACGCCGAGCTGGCTTGCCAACAAGGGAATATATTCGATGATGGCAAGCCTCACTCGCCATTGCTTGTCCTCGGCCAATTGCACAATAGCGGGAAGTAGAGATTGCGAGAGGAGGTCAATACCGATGACTGTGAGATAAAGCTGTTAGCGTGCAAAGGTTTCTCGTCAACTCTGCGTGCTCTCTTTCATACCTTGGTTGACCAATTCAAGCTTGGAGATGATATGAAGCCGGACGTCGGGGAACTCGTCCTTGAGCATAGAGAGGAACATGGGCAGAAGGTGCTCAATAGTCCTAAAAAGAGATAGTTAGTGTATGGCCTGGTTAGATGAGAGGTGAAGTGATGTGATATAGCCTTACGCGTCCTTGCCCAGAATGGGCGCCAAACCGCTGATCTGCGTTCCGAGGGCGGCCCTGACATGTTGTGAGGTATCGCTAACAAGACCCTCGATGCTACCCATAATGGTATCGAGGAGAACCGAACGATCGACCAAGGCGCAGAAACCAGGGATCTGGCCCGCAATAGCTGTCCGCACTTCGGCTTCGTTATCCTTGAGCAGCTTCACAAAGGCCGGAACGAGGTCCCTGGCGACGACCTCCTCATCGACTGCCTTTGCAATCTATTCGATACAGTCAGCCAAGAGATCAAGACGTCGAAAACATGCGGAGGTGACCATGCGTGCAGTGGGTAGCGGGATTGGATGGCAGGGACTGAAACCTACCTTTTCAAACCTATCCGCAACCATATACCGGACGCGCCAAGCCTTATCTTCTATCAGATTGCGTAGAGATGTGAGCAACACACCGTGGCTCGCCTGCTGCTCCTTGGGCACGACCTCGGCGATGGAGATGAGGACCTCAACAGTCAATAGCCGGACGCTGTCCTGCTCGTCTTGGGCAAGGTGTTGGAACAAGGGTATCATTTCTTCGACAACCACGGACGCAGGCATCTCCTTTACGAACTTGGCGAGGTTCGTCGCGGCTTGACGGCGGACCATTGGGGTTTCGTCATGGACTAGATGGCCAAACTGCTGTCGGAGCTGCTCTTGGACGGGCGGCGAGACCTTTTTGTAGGGCGCGGCGTAAAGGCCGCAACCGGACACCTTCGAGGTGAACCAGTCGGCTTTTGACAGTCGGATGGTGAGGGGAATGAAGTACTCCTCGATCTGCTCGGAGGAAAGATCATTGCAGATCTTGTTAAGTGACTCGACGGCCTGGGTTTACAAACAATTTAATGAGCTACCGAAGAGCGGCGAGAGGAGATTCACAAGCCAACGACGGAATTGATGTGCATAGCTAGGAGGAAAAGGAGAAAATCGTACCTTGTCTCGGACGACGGGTTCCTCGATAGAAGCAAGATTTTCTAAGGGAGACAGAAGGACATGGCCGTATTGAGGTCCTCCGACGTATTCGATAAATCCGCCGAGCTCCTCGCTGAGAGCAACTAGGACTTCGTCCTCATCGTCGACAGATTCTAGAATTAAGGTAGCGTCAGAGGGGAAGTCCGTGACACTCACGCTGAGCAGAAGCTGCAGCCGCGTGAAGTGGAAAAGAGAGGGATATATCATATGAGGACAATCGCGACTAACCGTCAAGGAATGGGATGAGCTCCTCGCGAGTACGTTCGGGCCCGAGGGCAAGGGCGATGGTGGAGAGGCGGTGGATGGCGTTGAGTCGAAGCAGGACATCGTCATGCTGAAGAATTAAACTGTTAGCCAAGGGCTTTCGCTGTGCGCACTCTCACATCTAGATCGTTCGAAGTCGGCGAGCAGAGGGGAGAGAATCACGAAGTGAGGCGGGGTTGGGAGAGGAGGGGCGAGACAGGAAGGCTAGTGAGGCTGCCTTGCGAGGAGACGAAGAATTGCAATTGGCGGGTGGTACCTTCAACTCATCCATCAACACCGCGATGGGGTAAAGCTCGTCGTTGGGATTCTGCGCGTCCGCCATGGCGAGCTCGGCTTGTCGATGCGCGTCTAGTGGTCGATTCGACGGGGTGCGGTGGGGAGTTTGCAGGTACAAGGTAGGTAGGCGGAAGACAGGAGGTGGGAGGTGGGAAGGCTTGGTGGGTTAGCCGTCTATCGCGTGCCGACGACCTGCTCAGGACCAGACGACCAGTTGGGCTTAACCCTTTGTTTTGGGTGGGGTTCGCGCGGCAAACAGGAACAGGACTGGAGATGGCTATATAATAGAGTGCAGCCAAACCAAGTCGACGGTCCAGCAAGGAGGGGTATTCGATTTGGTTGCTGGTGGTGGAATTTTAAAGCTGGCGGGCGTGGATGCAGATCGTCAGTATGGTTGTTGTTACTTTGGATGAAAGGGGAATGTGGGAATGTATTGCTGTTGTGAAGAGATTGATTTGATTAGACTATAATACAAGGACGATGCAGGGCCTGGTTTGGTCTTGCTCCTGCTCCTGCTCCTGGGCTGGGCTGGGCTGGGATCAATCAACAATCTGATCAATGGGTCGGTGTCCCCAGTGAGGCTAGTACACTATAATTGTATCTTGTCACCATTGATTTCAATGTGCTTGTACTGTTTGTTACGTCAAGTGCCACCCAATAATTTTGTACATTGATACCTACCCTTTCTGCTTGGGCCACACGGAAAATCAAGGCTACCTAGCTCGAACCCAAGAAGTCGCTCACTAGCTGAGGTACCAGGTTACTCCACAAAGTACCTTACATGGCCTGTGAGGACTTAATTTGCACTTGGCCTGGGGACCCACCTGTATTGACCTGTTGAAACACCACCCACTGCCTAATTAGGGCGTGGAACAGCACCTCGAACCATTGAAGGTGCCCTTTTACTCAGTAATACGCTGTAACACAGCGCCCAGAGACCCAAACAACCAGCACCAGCTGTTCGTCATATCACTAGAGTCGGAGCCGCATCCTTACTAACATCAGAAAATGTAGACATGCTTGGAAGTACGTGAAGATGTCCATTGGTTTCCATTCTAGTATTACACCTCAAATTGTTCTATCACAATGAGCTCATGAGCCCATGCCTTGCTCAGCCTGTATCTCCGTTCTGAAGGCGAATTGATGTAGCTGAGGGCCTCTTTTGGGAATTTTCTTGACCCTTTTTCTCTCTTCGAAGACCTGGTTGGCAATAGATCCGCATTGCTTGACTTCAGGTTAATTTGTGCTTTATATGTGGAATTAAAGAGAGAACTGCGAGACCCAATGTGAGGCGAGGAGCAGATCGGGACCAGGAGCTGCCGCGGGGTGTTGCCAAGGCTGCCAGCCGGCAAGGGTTTCGAGTTTCACCTTGACGCTCCGGCCGCGCATTGACCAGGTACGGAATTCTGTGACACCAACTTAAGTATTGTTCCATCCTCCGGAAAGCACATTGACTCAGCGATTGTCGATTATCAAGAGGGAAACGTCAAGCCAACAGCGCCCCATTGCACCTCGAGAATTCTTGCAAAAAGACTTGTTCATACCAGTAATTCCAGAAAAATGCCGACCATCACGGTAGACAAATACAAGCTTTACGAAGCCCTCGGTCAAAAGTGCGTTCCTCGGGCGCAATTGCCTTGAAGAATTCCCCCCCCTCCTTCCATAGCCCCTCCATCCCACATGTAAGGGCCCCCCAGAAGGAAAAAAACTAACCACCACGCGCCGCCCGTATAGGTTCACGACCGAGGAATTCGAGGACCTCTGCTTCGAATTCGGTATCGAGCTCGACGAAGATACCGAAGACTCCGACCGCCCCATCGTAGACGGCAAGCAGGTCCCGCCCGAGCTGAAGATCGAGATCCCCGCCAACCGCTATGACATGCTCTGCTTCGAGGGCATTGCCCTCATGCTCAACATCTTCCGTGGCACCATGCCTCCCCCAGATTTCCGGGTGCTGCCATTCAGTAACGAGAAGGTCGAGACCATCACGGTTACCCGAGATACTACCAAGATAAGGCCGCTGGTCGCTGCTGCTATTCTGCGCAACGTCACCTTCGACCAAGACCGATATAACTCGTTCATCTCCCTACAAGACAAGCTTCACCAGAACTTGGCGCGGCAGAGGACGTTGGTGTCCATCGGAACCCACGATCTCGACACCGTACAAGGTCCTTTCACCTACGAGGCCCTCGCGCCGGAGGATATCAACTTCGTGCCCCTCAATCAGACTCAGAAGATGAACGGAAAGGAGTTGATGGAGTTCTACGACAAGGACAAGCACCTTGGCCGCTACCTTCACATTATTCGCGATTCGCCCGTATATCCAGTCATCTACGACGCCAACCGAACCGTCCTCTCCCTTCCTCCTATTATCAACGGTGACCACTCTAAGATCACTCTCGATACCAAGAATGTCTTCATAGAAGTCACCGCCACAGACGCCACGAAGCTCGATATTGTAATCAAGACCATGGTCACCATGTTCTCCATATACTGCGGCGACCGCTTCACCGTCTCCCCCGTCAAGATCGTATCGAACCACAACGGCCAAACGCGCGTGACCCCCAACCTCGACCACCGCACAACAGAAGTCGAGGTCGACTACCTCAACGGCTGCACCGGCCTCGACGAGCCCCCCGAGAGCCTCTGCAAGCTCCTCGACAAGATGGCCTACGTCTCGAAACCCTCCCCCAAGGACAAGAACCTCATCGAGGTCTCCATCCCCCCGACGCGAACCGACGTGCTGCACGCCTGCGACGTCATGGAAGACCTCGCCATCTGCTACGGCTACAACAACCTCCCGCGCTCCAGCCCCAACAAGAGCGCCACCATCGGCGCGCCCCTCATGATCAACAAGCTCAGCGACATCATCCGCAACGAGGCCGCCATGGCCGGCTGGAGCGAGGTCATGCCCCTCATCCTCTGCAGCCACGACGAGAACTTCGCCTGGCTTAACCGCAAGGACGACGGCAACACCGCCGTCCGCCTCGCGAATCCCAAATCCGCCGAGTACCAGGTCGTCCGCACCTCCCTCCTCCCCGGCATCCTCAAGACCATCCGCGAGAACACGGCCCACGCCGTGCCCCTCAAGGTCTTCGAGGTCGCCGACGTCGTCTTCAAGGATGAGGCTCTGGAGCGCAAGGCTCGGAACGAGCGCCACTTCGCCGCCGCGTGGTATGGAAAGTCGAGCGGTTTCGAAATGGTCCACGGTCTCCTCGACCGCGTCCTCTCCATGCTCAGGACTGCTTTCATCACTCACGAGGAGGGTCTTACTAGCAAGGTTGGCTCTAGTCTCCAGGCCGCTAGCGGTTCCGGGAAGCCTGATGGATACTGGATTGAGGAGATTCATGACGATATTTTCTTCCCCGGCCGCGGCGCCGCCGTCTTCCTTCGCGTTGATGGCGTCGTGAAGCGGATTGGCGAGTTGGGCATTCTCCACCCTACGGTGCTAGAGAAGTTTGAGCTAAGGTGAGATCATTCACCCCCCTCTTAACCCCCTTTTCTAGCCACCCGCGGTCGAGCACATTATCATATACTAACGAACCTGTTTATAGATACCCTGTCAGCATTCTCGAAATCAACCTTGAGGAGTTCTTGTAAAAAGAGCCATGACCGTGATGGAAATGATCTGAGGAGTGGGCGTTGTTTATTAGGGAGGCGAAAACAAGAGGGAATGGATGCATATAGTCAAAAAGCGAGATAGATGAACTGCGAGCGTAGACTCCTTCCGCTTGATTCACTTGCTGAGAAGGGCAAAACAAGAACTTGGGGAAAAAAGTGATACATTACATTTGCGTACGAAAAAAAAGACGAAGCCGAGGGTGACCTTGCATTCTAAAATGCGCAATCCGTGGTCTCGCTTAATACATGGACGCTCTCCTTTTCCCTTGTAAAATAACCCCTTCCTTCGATGTGTACGTACATCCCCCTCTACTCAAGGATGATGCCCTTATGTCCACCTTGAAAACATGAAGACCGGTTACGTTGATAACCAGTTTGCTAATAAAAAGAAAGGTATGTGTATGCTCCTTGGCCGCTTCCAAACCGCTCGCTATGCAAATGGAAAACAGAAACACACCAGCTCTCCGCCTCTCGAAAGTCCACCTGTGTCTCGACCGAAAGATCTCTCTCTCTTCTTCGAAGATCAGGTCAAACCACGGGCGTGCATTCGACGCTATTGCTGAGCAGTTTCTCATCGCCGCTGCCGAAGATGGTACAGGTACTCAGGTCCAAACTCCAGTACGATAGATCCTCATGCGGCCAAGTGTCATCTGGGACTTCGGAGGGATCGATAACCACGGCATCGTTAAAGCTCAACTCGTCGTCACGCGACCTAGGACGGACCGTTCTCTCCGTTTCGAAATATTCATATGGCGCCTCATTTGGAAACATGACCCCCTACGTCATCTCTCGCATTTCTTGCTCTCGTTGAACAGAGGCCGTGGCGTTGGATGCCTCGCCGGCTCTTCCCAATGGATTAAGTAGTCTGAGGCCGGCTAGGCCATCGCGAATAGTAGAAAAGGCACCCGAGTTAGCATCCGCGCTGGCACTGCGGTGAAGTGCAGGCACAGCCGCCGCAGCGGTGAGAGAATCCTTAGCCGGATCGACCGAATCGAGGGCGGATTGGCTGGTGATCAAGGTAGTGGGCGGCATGGGGCTCAGAGACCTCAGTGGGGTCGTCGGCTGGCTATTGCTTTGGATCGTGGAGGTAGGCACCTCAAGGCCGGCCATTATTGTCTCGCGGCCGCTCTCCATTGCTGCTATGGCATCCAATGAGGCGTTCATTTCCTCATCGCTGCGGTTAAAGACTTGATGCCACCATCGAATTTCTTTGATATCTGGGAATAACAAACGCTCACGTCCCTTGACATGATCGTCGATAACAGGTTCGAAGTTGGGATTGATAAACTCAGCCCTACGGGACAAAAAGTAGTCCCAGACGGACGACGTTCTCGTGAATACCTTGGCATCGTGTCGCTGTTTCTCTGAGTTATAGAGGAATGTTCCATACTGACATGAATAGAGGTGGTAAAGAAGTCGTCTCAAGAATCGTTCGTTGAACTCAAATCGATCGGGGGATTGTCGCTGCATCTGGTACACGCAATCCAGGAACTGGTGGAAAACCGGGCTCACCATCTTCTTAGTCGTAATCTCGCTCTCAACTACCTCTCCTGGGGCAGTCTCGGTCATGGCCTCAAGCTGTGGGTCGGGCTTAGCCTGCCCAAATAGCCGACGAGCGCCGTCCAAGGCGTTCTGTAGAGCGTCGCCTCTGCCATCGCTTTCGCCTGGCTGCACGGTTGATCCAGCCAGCGCGTCCTTTTGCACCACAAACCAGTCGTCATGGTTCAGATGTCCGGAACGAAGTCTAAACATATGACCGAATGACAGCCAGTCCTTCTCGACAAGGACCATAAAACCCTCGAGGGTGCGGTAGTAAGGATCAAGCATGATTTGGGCCAGAGCGCTCAGTTGGCTTGTGCGATCCCATCCATCGGAACAGTGGATCAAAACGTGCGAATGGTTGATTCCGACCTGCTTGGCTATTTGTATAGCTCCCGACAAGACATGGAAGATGTGTTTGATCCACCCGCTCTTCGCGAGGAGATCTCGGTTAGGTGGAAGCGCCGAGATATCGGCGTCCTTGATTGCCTCGATGACTTGGTTGAGAGACGACCTCATGACATGAATATTATCGATATTAAGAAATACCTTTTGGGTATTCTTGTATCCTTCCATGTTTTCAGAGCCATAACCCTGCATTTGGTTGAATATGGCGTTAATCGTTGGTCGTGCATCGACAATCAAATTACTCTGCTGTGCACCGTAAATCAGGCGCTTCCCCTTGGAATCATACATCTCCGGAATGTCGGACTGCAGGCTAACATCAGAGACGCTGGAGTCTGGAGGGGTCTCGGACTGGCTGCTCGGCTCGCTGGCAAGCTTGGGGCGCGCAAGGTCGCCTATCATACCGCTTCGCATGTTGGAAGAAAATGCGGCGCATACCAGCTTCTCGTCTTGGGGGTTGGTCTTGCGAGTTATGCCGGCTTGGGGTTGGGAACTTCGAAGAATTGTGCAGCCGTTTACGGGGTGTAGATAGGACAACGCTGGGATGCGATTCCTCGACCGGAAATCCTTGGCATACTTCAGAGTAAGATCCGATATCGAGGAAGGCACTACAAGCAAGCCCGGGTAGGTGTCGCAAAACTTGTAATCTTGATTGATCGTTGAGACCCTCCAGCCTTTGTCCGTCGACTTCTCGCTGATTCCCTGGCGCCGAAACTCGGCCCTGGCATCGTATAGTTCCCAACCATTAATGCCTAGCTCAGGCTTCAGGGGTATATGGCTAAAAGCGTAGAGCTTCTCGACAGTGCCGAGCCTGCACGTGCGGGCACGTATGAAGTCGAAAGCCGCCCGCGCCAACTTATCGTCCTGGAAGTTGAATGTGACAAAGGTGAAGTCGCGACACCTTATCCTGATCGACGATGGAATGCCGGAAGACGGAGGGGTCGGACGGAAGGCGCAAAAACAGAGAATAGGATAGGTAATCCAGGACTCGCGAATTTTGGGCGGCGCGCCATCCTTAGACGGCTGGCTATTCGGGGCGGGAGAACAGAAAACAAGGTGGAAATCAGTTAGGCGTAGGGTTCCGGTGGATGTGAGGCCGCCATTGATGCCTTGGACATTGTCAAACACCTAAACAATTTGAGAGGTTAGAGATCTTGTGGATTACTGAATACAGGGTACAGAAGAGGTCTCTGGGCTGCTATTCTCACCTTCCTCACTTCCATTGTGGAGATGAGGCTACTGTGTTTAGTTAGGAAGGATATAATCGTGGCTCTACATGCATAGAGTATACGTCATTCGTCGTTGGTCGTGATGTTGTCAGAGACAAGAGTCTGATCAAAGGAATTGAGAGATCAAATCGTGTTGGAGTCAAGGGGGGGGGAGATATGTGGAAGAGGGGAGATGATGTCGATACTGTAGGTGGTCACAAGAGGAAGATGTTGCAGGAGGGAGGATTATTTGAGGTGAGGTCAGGCATGAAGAAAATAAGTAACCATACGGGGCTAAAGTGATTTCATTATCTGGAACAAAACCCGATGCAAGAAGCTGGAGTTTGTCCTGTTGCACAGCCAAGGAGAGGTGATCTGGTAGCTCCAGCAGCTTGTGACTGCTGTCATGTTCTCTCCCAGTAAGAGCGCCCCACGATCCGGGAGGTCCTTCCGAAGATGGATGCCCCTCTTGCCTTGTCCAGCCGCTTCTCCCAAGCTTGGAAGGAGCACCCAATCAGATGACATGTGACAAACCTCCTTTCGGGGTATTCTCGGCTAAACAACCCCTTTCTCACCCCACAGTCCCAAGGTCCAGTTTTGGACGGAGTACTGAGGTACGTACTCGACGCGAGAGCACGGGCCACACCTCTCAAAAATTCAGTGTTAGGGCTTTCACTGATTTTCCGCCCACACTAGAAATTGGAGGTCACCTTGAAGCGACGGTCCGCAAGAGCCCCCAGCCCACTATTCCAGACGCCGCCGAAAATCAACCACTGACATCTTGTGCTGGCATCTCTCCAATTCCCAGATTTTCTCTTCGACAATCCTCCTCCCTCCATCCCACAGTCCACGCATACCAAGCGAGACGCCAACACCTCATATAGCCCAAGATGTCTCCCGTCCCAGGAACGCAAATGTGAGTGATTCTCCTGCTCTCTACCCCTCCATCCCCTCACCGCGGATATAAACTTCACAATCGATACCGACCGAGGCCATTGCGCGAATTGGGGGGCCGAGGGGGCCAGAATTTCGGTGTTTCCCTGGCCTTCTCAATAGACGAGCTCTTCAATTGAATCTTCTTAGGCTTAACGGCGTTTACTGACTGTGGATGTTTTCTGTATTACAGTTCCAAGCGCAGGAAGTTCGTCGCTGACGGCGTCTTCTACGCCGAGCTCAACGAGTTCTTCCAGCGTGAGCTTGCCGAGGAGGGCTACTCCGGCGTCGAAGTCCGCGTCACCCCCACCGTCACCGACATCATCATCCGAGCCACCCACACCCAGGAGGTTCTCGGTGAGCAGGGCCGCCGCATCCGCGAGCTCACCTCCCTCATCCAGAAGCGATTCAAGTTCCCCGAGAACTCCGTCTCCCTCTACGCCGCCAAGGTCCAGAACCGTGGTCTTTCCGCCGTCGCCCAGTGCGAGTCCCTCCGATACAAGCTCCTCAACGGTCTCGCTGTCCGCCGTGCCTGCTATGGTGTCCTCCGCTTCATCATGGAGTCCGGCGCCAAGGGTTGTGAGGTTGTCGTCTCGGGTAAGCTCCGTGCTGCTCGTGCCAAGTCCATGAAGTTCACCGACGGCTTCATGATCCACTCCGGTCAGCCCGCGCTCGACTTCATTGACAGCGCTACCCGCCACGTCCTTCTCCGACAGGGTGTCCTTGGTATCAAGGTCAAGATCATGAGGGGCTCCGATCCCGAGGGCAAGAGCGGCCCCCAGAAGACTCTTCCTGATACCGTCACCATCATCGACCCCAAGGAGGAGCAGCCTATCCTTCAGCCCGCGTCCATCGACTACGGCGCGAAGGCCGCCCAGCTTGCGGCTGCCCAAGAGGCGCAGAGGGCGGCGGCGGAGGAGGCTGAGGAGGCTCCTGCGGCTGAGCAATAGAATGGCCCAGCTGAGGAGAGCCATCCCCCGGCCACCGCTGAACCTGCTCTCCGCACTCCTCCCGTTGCCCTTCCTATTGTCGAGGGCGGTGCTTATTATCAGCAGCCTGTTCCTGTTGATTACTATAATCAGCAGTACGTCATGTTTGTTCCTGACGGTGCCAACTATGGCGAGCAGCCTGGTTACGGTGAGCAGCTCCACCACTACGGCCAGCAACTCGGCTATGGCGAGCAGCCCAACTACGAGCAACCTAATCCCGCTGATGATGAGTGGGGCTTGGGGGGAGGTTGGTAAAGTTTGTTTGACGGCTGGGTTTTAAGATGGTATTGATTTTGATGACCAAGAACTGAATGGAAAAAGGGTTGGGTTCGGAAAAAGAAATTGCCAGACCCGGTCTACTTTGGTGCTTTCGTACAACGGCGTCTCAAGTGACATTGTTCTTTTTTTTATTTACACGTCCATCACTGCATCTCGGAGAAGGAAGGGGAAATGGAACGTTTTCTTTGGTGTGTAATGATACACAAAAAAAAACCATACACTCCAGATAACAAAGAAGAGCTGAGCTTCTCGGCTTGAACAAAAAAGTGATTCTCAGTACATGTGTTTCGTCGAATCATTGCCATGCTGTGGAGGCGTTGAGGCGTTCTGTGTAGGCAAACCGAGTCAGGGCGTTGTATCTACAGGAAAACAGGGCGTGAGGATATATCACTTGCTCGGCCCCCTTCGCGATGTCTGATGTGCGATTTCGGAGACGCGAAGCGGATCGGCCAGAGTGGTGCAAGACCATTTCAAGATGGCCGTCCGATTCAAGGACGAAGAGGTCTTGCTCCAAACTTTGTCGTCACCTCCCATGGATCTAGTCAACGGACCCTCGGTCAAGAGCCAAACATGTCACATCTCCCAGGACGCAAAAGAATACCAATTCGTGTGGAGTTTACTTTGTCTCTCTTCCAACCTCAACGCTCGCCTTCCCCTACTTGTTTGCTAATCGTACACACTCCATCTCGAACCCAAACAGTTTGAGAACCACAAACGCTAGTGTACATAACAGATGCAGACTCAGTGCAGGAGAAGGATGGACATATGAATCCCAGCGAGAAACAAACTCCAAAAGGTAGGATAATGAGAAAAAAGCTTCCTTTTGCACGCAAGAATCAGGAAATATCAAAAAGAAAAGAAAAGAAAATGACCAAAAAACCAGGGAAGGCCACACAGTCTAAGCAGGGCACCCTTTCCCCGTAGCTGCTTTCCCTGTATCTTAGCTCCTTTGAACGCCAAATGCCAACCGCCAACCCCCAAATTCGCCTGTCAAGCCAGAATGTCTGTGGTGCCGTGATATGTATATATAGATGCCGTGGCTTGCGCATGACCTCTACTGTCATCGTCCCCCGAGTCTCAGGGGAAGATACGAAGGCTGAGGAGAGACAACGGATATGCCATGTCTCCGGTTCTCATGCCGCCATTGCGTATAGCCAGGAGGAAACAGAGGCTCCCCTTCCCCCGATATCCTTGTATGCCGCCCAAATTACCTCCGTCGCCGAATCCATCCAGAAGTGCAAAGAGAGAAAAACAGAAAA
Organism: Scedosporium minutisporum; assembly: GCA_034774675.1. Taxonomy (NCBI): domain Eukaryota; kingdom Fungi; phylum Ascomycota; class Sordariomycetes; order Microascales; family Microascaceae; genus Scedosporium; species Scedosporium minutisporum. The sequence continues at coordinate 26,110 of SJVG01000261.1, forward strand.
ACAGAAAGGACCTCATTCGTGCTTTCGGTATGCCGGTATGGGTAGACATGTCATCTCGAATACGTTTCGTCAGAAAGAAAAATAGGTTGGTAACCACCGTTCCTGGAAGGTGGAGTATAAATCGAGGGGAACCGGGATTAAGAGAGAAATGGAAACTCCCAATCCTGTCCATGCGAAACCGAGAAAGGTCTGACGGGTAGAGAAAAAAAGAAATCGTCGCTCCAAAGGAAAATGTACAAGATGCGTGAAGATATTTCGTACACAGTGGGAAACATCCAGTAGATGTTATGAGTCGGACTTGCGTTCTTGTAGCTCTATCGAGTCGCCGTATGTCCTCTTGTTGCCATTTGTGGATCCGTTAGGCCTGCCAATGCCGTCGTCGTCGCTCTCCTCGGCTAGGTCGGTGAGGCCAAAGGCACCAGATTCCTCATCATAACCCCTCATGAGACCTTCTCGGTCACCATGCTGACTGCTCACACTAAGACGGCGGTGGGGGTCGAGGCTTCTTCTTGATTGCATGCTAAGGCGGGTCTGGATACTTGAGACCATATCAGTACCGGAGACGTCCATGCTAGGACGTCCAGAGATTAGCTTGTGGCCATTGGGGTCGCCGCGAGAGAGATTCAATAGGTAGACACCGGCGAAGGTGACGAGGAAACCGCTGAGAAGCGAAATGATGGTCACGGCGTCCGTCGTGTTGAAGCCGCCAAAGAGAATGAATGAGGCGCAGAGCGTAGCGGTGGTGAAGGTGACATAGTAGAGAGGGTTGACACTAGATTCAGAGGGTGGTTAGAATTTGAGGCTATGATCAACGAGATAGCAAAGACACGTACATATTAGCGGGGAAGCAGGCAAGTGCCTTGTTGAAGTAATTCATCTGGGTGACGATGCAGACAATGGTCAAGAGCAAGAAGACGTAGGTCGATGGATGAGAGAATTGGTTGTTTCCGGCCATCGTGAGCTTCAGAGCAATGCCGAAAGCCTTGACAGCCATGACCGAGACAGAGCCAACCGTGGAGCAAATGGAAAGGAAAATGAGCGCGTTCTTCTTTCCGTGGACGGGGGCAATCTTGTATATCATGACGATCGAGTATACGGCCACGGCAATCGCATAAAGTAGGAACCCTAGAAGCGAGTACAGCGTTAGTTTCATCAGGGGAAAGGGCAGCTATGCGCAGAGGCCAAAGACACCTAGGGTGGGGTTACCTGGTTGGATAGCGTAATGTAAGATCTGATCGATAGTCTCGATCTCTTCATCTGGAGGGGCATGGAGAACAATGATAACTGTGCCAATGAGACATATCGCGCTGCCGAGCTTGCCCAGAATACCAAGCTCTTCCTTCAAGAAGTAAGAACCAAGAACAGCTCCGATGAGCACGCTCAAGGCGCCGAGAGGTGTGACGAGAATGGCTGGCGCAAAGGCATAGGCGGCGAAGTTGCACACTTCACCAATACCCACTAGAGGCAGAGGAAGAGAGAGTCAGTAAGCTGCTTAAAGTGGTAACCAAGCAAAACGATATCGCAAACACTCACAAGTTCCAATGCCAGCCCACCAGATGGGGCTTCGGAGGTATACGAAGCCTTCTCCTTCGAATCCATGCCGCTTCTCAGCATCTTGCAAACCCTACCATAATCAAGTTAATATCAAGAACCGTATTGCGAGGCGGCGGTGATTCGCAAGGCTATATCATATTCGTCCGGGTGGTGTTGTGTACCTTTTTCGTGATAACAAAGCTCGTGCCTAGGTGGGACCAGGATTAGCGCAGGCAGCAGAATAAGGAATGGGGAACACATACCAATAGCCAGACTCGAGGTCATGGCCAACCCTAGGCCGATATATCTACATTAAAGATGCTAATCAGCAAACGCTCATTCAGGATAGACTTAGCCGGGCGAAAAGAGGGCGTCCATCCAGGAAACCGCATCCATAGAGGCTACATACTTCTCCTCGAGCATCATCTTGGGCGGACCGACGGCGCTGCAATCGAGGGTTCAAAACGACGGATGGAAGACGGCAGTAGCCTTTAGGTCGAGGCCGAGATAAGATCTTTCGGGGAAAAAATTGATCTATATAGCTGGCGCACAAATCGGTGGAGAGAGGAGTTGGGCAGGCTCGCGCCGGGCGAGGCGACTGGGCGGAGAGAAGAGGACGTAGAGGAGGAGGGTGGGGTCGCTAGACAGGATTGCCTCCTAATCTTAATGCATCGGATTGATTCTTCTGGGTTTGGGGACCGTTTGTAGAGAATCGCGGTCTATTCGGAGGGTGTGGAAAGAGCGTTGTGCTGTTTAGTGAGGGGACTCGAGATCGGATGTGGCCTTTGAGGAACGAAGGACGAGGTGCGCTGGCGATTTTGCGAAGGGGAGTGGCAGGGTCTCTGTTTCGTGGATAAAAAGGGTCAGTTACGGTCAAGTAACTGGATAACTGGAAACAAGGTACACGAGTACTTACAGGACAGGGGAGGGTACTTAAGGGTCCCTGCACAGTTGCTTTTGATGTGTACATAGTTGTGTACCATCCCACCGTATTATTGCATATATACCTGTCACCCTGCATAACTAAGACATAAGGGGCAAGTATGTGTGTATAGTGTGTGAATAGTGCCCTCTACGTAGCAAGCAAGACTCTCCTCTAAGCACAACGTTATTGGTACCCTCCTGTGTTACCTGCCTTTTCAGATACTAACAATAATTGGAGGATGTGTCTTGAACTGGTGTTCAACTTTCGGGTGTACTGCTGGGACGAATGTACCCTCCAGCGTGATTACGAAGCCTTTGGTACCTCGAGTTTCAGACTCAGGCCCCTGCTGCGGGAAGTACAATTTCTGAAGCGTTTGGAAGGAGGTTGAGGTTGGGTACTTGGCAGTCTCCCTCAAGTACTTGTCTGGTGTGTCCGATTGTACCTTTTCAGCGGATGAGGTCCTATGTTGGCTCTAAATTTAGTGGGTTCTGCCACCAGGAACACGAAATCGGCGACTGAACTCAGTATTGAACGCTAATGTTTGTGTTTTGTACGGACACATCTGGCTGAAGAAGTCCGTTTCCCAGCCCGGTGAGTCCGTTAGTAGTATTAGTACGAAGGAAATCGTATTGAACCTGCATCAAATCAACGACTCTTCCCCAAGGCGCGCTGAGAAACTTCGTATTGATCATTTTCTTACCGGTGCCGATTACACAGAAGAGCCTCCTTGAAGCCAGTCGAAGCCAGTCGTAAGCATCGAACGTTAAGTTTTATTGATGCTTCTCACCCTCGCCTGGACTCAGACTGGTGATGTCTTCTAATCTAAGAACAACGGTTTCCACAGTTGGATCCCCCGCGAAACATAGCCACAACCAACAAGGGCTCAAGTGGGGTTAGTGGCATCTCCATTTTCGAAACGAAAGTCTCAATTGCTCCAAGACGACGAGTTATGGAGTTGTATGAGGTCCAGTGCCGACCACTGGTGACTTGCCTGGCCCACTCTCAATTCCATTATCCAGTCCTAGCTCCCTCGGGATGCCCCCTGCCCTGAAGCCTTTGAGACGTCGATCCCCACGACGCCAGTCTTTGCCATGTATAATCGAGGAAACAATGTTATTATCCGCGTCAGGTGGTGCCATAAATTATCGTATCAATCTTTTCAGGACCTGTGGACAGTGCTGCTTACTTCGTGGTAAAATTCAATCGAGATCAAGCTTGGAATCCTGGTCTCGAAACGAGCTCAATTATTTATGGCCTGCTGGCTTCCCAGCGCCAAGTGTCCTTCAATATGACTTGACCACTCAAGAGTCATTACATCTCAACCACCAAGCTGGATCTAATATTAGTAGTGCGGAGGATCCATGCTTGGGCCAACTGTGAAATGTTTCAAAACATTTCTTGCACTAGCCGTCCAGGCCTACTCACCTCAGGCATGTCAAAGATGGGTGCTACCGAGTTATGAAGTAGCGTGGTGTTGTCAGCAGGATCAATAATAGAGGACACGCAATCCGAGTCCCACGGAATGGGTCCTGCAGGGGGACAGGGGTGGGTTGGTCCCCGATCTAAGCAAGCCGCATCGAGATAATAGACACTAATAGATGGAGTGTACTTCGTACTTCGTACTTGATTGATGTCAGAAAAGCAAGAACTCCACAATCACCAACCTCCCGGAAGCACGGAACTGCGCGACTTCTGTGATTCGGGTTAAAGAGCATCCCGAGCATCCCGATGCTGGGCGCAGCTTGTTGTGCAGAGATTTATGAACGATGCTAGTATCTCAGACTTCACGAAGCAACAGAATGAGCGGGATATAAGCAGTGAGAAAAAAGTGAAATCAAAGAGGTGCTAACTACCAACTGAGCACTGGCAAACCAATCAGTGACCAGACTCCAACGGCGAAACCCGAGAATCCGCCAACCCAATTTTGCTTCTATACTGGACGTTTTCCTTCCCGAAACGAAACGACATGAAAATGACCGAACTCCAATAGACCTTCCTACTAAAACCCGAAACATCGAGACAGGTAGAGCTACGCTGCCTTGCTGGTATCAATCAAGTGGGGGCCATCCCTCCCATAACGCCGTGATAAAGATAAAGAAGAAGGAGGAGGAGGAGGAGGAGAGGAAAGGCCTCATAAACAATAAAACATCGAAATTAAACGGTGGGTCGCGTCATGAGGCGTATCCTCCGATTGACCATCGAGCTCAAAGGTCTTTGACTGTCTCTTGATGCTGTAGTCGCCACCCCAAACCTGTCCTTGAACCACTATCGAAACAAAGTCTGCATAGTGTCATGAAAGGTCGTGGTTCATTTTCGAACTCCCCAGGCGTTGACTGACCAGGACAGCGGGGGGGGGTAAGATTAGTATGTTCATCAACGATTGCCACCTACCTTGGGTGAATATACCTCCAGTTATTCCTCAAAAATTGGGTTTGTAGTTGGGCCTACTGGGCCGCTTGATACTCTGCCAATCTGTCAAGGGGACTGGTGGTGAGAATAATTGCCTGTGGAGTAAAATGCCACCATTGAGGCGAGAACCTCTCGGCGGGATATACTTCGCCATCATGGAGATTGCGCCGTAGGGTACCATGCGTGAATAGGCAAAGAAAAGGAAAATACGGAAAGGGGGGCCTGCTGCTTTGAAAGGGATACTGGTTAGGGGATGGGATGGCTGTTGACGAGGCCGCTAAGAACGACGACGCTTGACGTCTACAAGATCAGTTAGTTAGTAGGTGCAGCTCATAGGTTAGTTATGCGGCCGAGGACATACCATTCTCATTGTCCAAGTCAAACTCTCCTCCGTCATTTATCTCGGAGTGAGGTCGTTTCCCAGAAACACTCAATGTCTCCTTCTCGTGGCTAGCATCGTTTTCATCAGGGAAATCGCGCCAGTCTATCTCTTCCAGAGGTTCACCAGCAATCGCGGACTCGCCAATACCCGGGATCGCATCACCGTTTACATTGTGGTCGTCGTAGTCGATTTCATTATCGGCGTGGCCATCAAGCGTCGCTGTAGCGCTACTATCTGCCGCATCGGCTTGGCCAAGTTCAAGGGCACCGTCGTTGTCGTCATCGTCAATCATCTCAATGAGGTCGAATCCTTCATCTAACACTTCGTCGGCGGGTTGTTCTGTCGTAAGGTCGTCGTGTACTTTGTCTGGCATTAGAGGTAAGTCAGTGGTCGCTTCATCATGCCAATCCGCTTTGAGCCTCTTTAATTCCGCTTCTGTCTCCCAATCTATGACGGGACCGAAGACACAGAATAAACAGAGACACTGTTTGGGGAGTCGGCGAAGGAGAAGTTGGCTAATACCATTTGATGTTGCCACTTCCTCCACTTCAGTCACTTCTGCTGCGACCAGATCGTTGATGAGACCTTCGTTATCTTGTGTAGATTCCAGTAGTTCGGTTTGCTCCTCCGTGAGCTCATTCATTCCGACTTCATCGGCATATTGCTGATCGGCTGTGTCCTCAACCTCATCGATATCTCTACCACCGTTATCGTAGTACTGATCTTCAGTAATATCGTCATCTCGGTCATCGCCGGAGGGCTCCGGCTCATTCTCGCTAATTTCGTCCTCATCTCGCTCCGAACCCAGGTCATCGTTAGCGGACGCTTCCTCTTCCTCAGCGTCACCGGAAATATAGTCGTCTGCGCCGTCGCCATCGCTGCTAACATCGGCATTCATTTCCACATTACTCTCGGCGTGGCCTACTTGGCCATGGACATTAGGCTGGAACCAATAGATAATCTCATCAAGGCCTTTGCCGTTGAAAGCCTCGTCGATAAGCAGCTCCAAGCGCTTAGCAGGGTGCGGGCGGACAATAAGGTTCGTGTACAGGGGGCGCGATGCATCGGGATCCTGATTCTTCACAAGCTGATCAAATATCTCGTGGAGCTGCCTGAGCGTAACACCGGAGAGGTGATCACGTTGAGTGGACTATTCCAAAAAAAGTTAGTACAATGAAAAATATAGGAAAAGAGATCGGACACAACGTACCTCGGCATACTCCAAACCAAGCTCATCGACTTGGAGGACCAATTCATCTTGCTCGCCAAGATCGTCGACGAGCTCCTGCCGAAACCTGGAAAAAAGGTTGTCCACGGTCAAGTCAAGCACGGCAACGTCTTCAAAGAAACCCATTTGAACGTCGGCATTCCTCTGACCGTGGATGAGAGGGTACTCTTGGTTGCGATAGGTAACGGAAATGTCAGGACATGATGTAGGCAGCTCCCCCTGGTCGTCCTCAGATTCGTCCGTAGAGTGATCGTCAGGAGCTGCTACTTGTTCAGATTGGTCCTCATCCTCGTCTAGCTCCTCTTCCACATCGTGGCTAACTTCTTCGGAAACATCCTCCGCGTCCGAATGGACGTGGCTCTCTGCTCCCTGCCCAGGAGTGGGTGGATACTCAAGTGAAACGTCTTCAACTTCAATATCAGCATCCAATTTCTCTTCGTCCTCTTCGTCGTAATTGATTTCATGCTCCACGACCTCCTCGCCCACAGAATTATCGTTTAGATTGGAGGCATCATCACCATCATCATCAAAACCAGGGTGCTCAGCTTCACCCTCCTCATGCTCGCCGCTTGTATCAACGGCAGCATTCGCCGGTCCATCGAGCTTAAATTCGGACTCGTCCATATGAACATCAAACGAAGAGTGAGGAGCACCACCATCGGCAGTATCGTTCAACTCGGGCTCTGCTGGAGACTCATCATTGCCGTCGGGTTGGGGATGTTCTTCCCAGTCTATCTCGTTCAAACTATCAGTCGCTTTAGGAGCGGGGTCGGCAGAAAACCGGTCGGCCTCCGTGATGTCTGCAGTGCTGTCATTCGATTCGGGTAGTTCGAGTCCCGTGTCGCGACCTAGATCACCACCGAAGGTGAGATCAGTGTCGAGCTGGCCCTCCAAGGGCGCTTGTGAGACTTCAGCTGCCATAGTAAACCTTTCGTAATATTTGCATTCGCTTAGAGATCGCCCAAAGCTGAAGATAGGAGTATTAATTGAGGGGGACGGGCAAGCGATCGTGCGAGGATTGGGAGGTCCGTAAAGGCAAGATCTCTTCTCAGGTAGCGTGTGGCCAACTTTGCCAAGCTTCACCTATCGAGTCGATATTGCGTTTCTGGGCGGGGATAAAGTCCTAGTCTCACGAAATTGCGATAAGATTATCCCAGCGTCGATTCTAGATGGCTTCCTCTCGAACCTGATAAAAGATGGTAAAGGAGAAGGGTTGATGGAAAATGACAGCAGGCAGGAATGGGTATGAATGACCAGCGCGTTTTACACAGGTGAAGCTTGGAAAAAGCGCGGTTAATTATGGGACTAGGCGGGGAGGAGCGACTTGGAGCATGCACGGGCCATCCAGCTATCATGTGCTTGCGCCCACGTTCCTTGGCCCCATTGTCCTTGCGCCAGATATGGGATTATCCTAGTAGAAGAGGATATCCATCTATCGAGTTCGAGGGGACTAATTTGCCAGGCGGACACTTGCGGACGCTGCTGTTCATTAGCGGTCTCTCCCTAATCCAGAAGCAGTGGACACCTTGGGACATCCCACCTGGCATTATTTGGCTGAGCCTCGACAACATCCCTATCTCAGGAACCAAGCATTCAGTCTGCCAACCTCTGTATACACTTCAAAATGGTATGATTGTCAATTTTCGAAACCATCGCCGGATTATGTGGTGTCCAATGCTAATAGTGGTCTAGGTTGTCCTCGCCGCCTCCATCTGCACCCGCGGGGGCAAGGCCGTCCTCTCCAGGCAGTTCCGCGAGATGCCCCGATCAAGAATAGAAGCCCTACTCGCCTCGTTCCCCAAGCTGGCTGATAGCGGTACACAGCATACGACGGTTGAGCAGGATAACGTCCGCTTCGTGTACCAGCCGCTCGACGAGCTCTACATGGTGCTCATAACCAACAAGCAGTCCAACATTCTCCAAGACATAGATTCGCTCCACCTCTTCGCCCAAGTTGTCACCAGCACATGCAAGAGCCTGGATGAACGGGAAATTCTTCGACATGCCTACGACCTTTTGAGTGCCTTTGATGAGCTGGTAACTCTCGGATATCGCGAGAACTTGACCATCAGCCAGATCAAGACATTCCTCGAGATGGAGAGTCACGAAGAGCGCATCCAGGAGATCATCGCCAGGGTATGGAGCATGCATAACATCTTAACGTACCATCTCCGGGTAGTACTGACGCCCAGAATAGAACAAGGAACTCGAAGCCACCGAGGAAAGGAAGCGCAAAGCCAAGCAACTCGAAATGCAACGCAAGGAGTCCGCTAGGGGAATGCGCGGAGTCCCTCGAACGCCGGTCTATCCCACATACACCCCACCGTCCCGGCCGGCGGCCCCTCAAGAATCTTACGACTCGTACGAGGCTGAGAAGAACAAGACGTTCAATAAGTACGTTTCCTGCGTCCGACCGTTAATGTCTTTGCTAACAAAGTGTAGGCCGGTTGCGCTCAGGGGTAAGGGTATGCAACTGGGCAAGAAGTCCAAGACGACAGACATGTTTGAGCGTGTTCGCGGAGAGATGGGTGCAGAGATTGATGACAGCCCGCTCGTCGCCCCCACTGCGGCTCCCGCCGCCCAAGTAGTCTCGCCTCGTGCCTCGACGACCATGGATCGTGACGCTATTCACGTCATCATTTCAGAATCGATCACAGCCAACCTGTCCAGGGAGGGTGCTGTCAACTCAATTTCGGTCAATGGTGACCTTACGCTGCGCATCTCCGATCCCAGCTTGACCAGGATCCAGCTTGGATTGACCGCAAATTCGTCCCACGGCGTCCAATTCCGAACGCACCCCAAGGTGGACCGCAACACATTCAACAAGTCCAAGATCATTCAAATGGCCAATGTAGCTCAAGGATTCCCCGTGAATAACTCTGTCGGCGTGCTTCGGTGGCGAGCCGCCCCCAAGACGGACGATTCCAGTGCCTGCCCCATCACCTTCACTGTCTGGATAAACAAGGACTCGGACAAGTACAACATTACTGTCGAGTACGAACTCACTGGCGGAGACTCTTTGAAGGACGTCAGCGTTTTGATCCCGTACCAGGCCTCTGAGCCCATCGTATCAAGCTTTGATGCTACGTATGATATTATGGGCGACATGCTTGAGTGGACCATTGGGTCCATTGACGAGGATAATGGGAGCGGATCTTTCGAATTTGAGGCAGAAGCCAACGATGAAAACGACTTCTTCCCTATGACAGTCCGATTCCAGAAGACGTCACCCTATGTCGATGTTGATGTATGCCCAAGCTCTCCCCTTCTCCCACATAACCACCTCTCTTGCTAACTAACTGATCAGGTAACTTCCGTCTCGCTCGTTGATATGGATGAGGAGATCACTTTCTCAAAGGACGTCAAGTCTACGGCTGAGAACTACGTAATTGAATAGACTGAAGGGGAGCATTGATTTCCAGAATTGATCGACGAGTTGGGGACTTGTTTATGGTATGACGTGCGTCTTTTAGGGGATTGAAAAAAATGGTTGGCAGGACTAACGACGAGCGTCTGGCGCCACAGAGTGCTTGATTCACAATGGGAGAAGGTCAACTATATATCTAAATAGATGGATGACGATTGATCGACCTCGACGACGTTGATTTGATCGAGTTGGATGCGAAGACTTCAAAATTTGTTAATCTGCACTGTGTATATTGTGTGTCCCAAAGCAGGCTTTGCGGTAAACATACAGTGCGAGCCGCATCGCTTATGGAAGACGCGCTCAACCTCACCCAAACCACACTTTTGCCCGTCCACTTTCACAGAACCCAGCCCGCAGTCGGCCTAGGGCCCGGCTATGGTATTTCTTTCTTTTCTTCTTTTTTGAGAGGTACAGTTTTTCTTTTCGTTCTGATTACCGCACGCCGTGACTAGCCGACCAGTGCCAATGTGGAAAGGCGCGAGTTGAGGAGCATTCACCGAGATAGACCATCTCAGGCCCACGACGGGCGTGCAGTAGAGAACAAAATGGTGTCTCAGATTACTCTCTCCGCATTTAGTGAGACAAAGTATGACCATGCGACTCAGTCTGGGCTACCTGTGAGCTCTCCGACAGTTGATTTATCGGTTACGTGGGATAGCGCGGCGGGCAGCGTCTTCATATACCGGCCCAAGAATGAGGTTGTATCGAAAATTCATCAGGGAGCGAAGGGTCGAAGGGGGGAATCGTCAACTGTTACGGCTGTGAAATGGAAGCCAGATGGTATGTTCTGTCCTTTCCCTTCAAGCAGTTATCAATGGGCTTCGGATTGGGAGCGCAGAAAAAAGAAGGGAAAAAATAAGAGGGAGGAGGGACGCTAGAGAAGAAACGTTTTACTCACATAGACCATAGGCCAGTTTATAGCCGTCGCGTGGGATGATGGATATGTCCGCCTGATGGGTCTCGAAAACAACAAAGCAGCACATAATATCAAGGTCATTGAGGCCGGGCAGGCCAAGATTTCGCACATTGGGTGGACGAGCAATAGCGTCACTAAGAAGTCAGAGAGGCGGACAAGCACAGCGTCGTCTACGTGGCTGAGTGTGTTGGGGAAGGATGTTTCCGCAGCCGATCTGCCTCGTGAACTTACCTTCCTGGAGGTGGATACGGCGTTGCCTAAGATCAGCCCCTTACCAAGTGGGAGCGCCGGCAATGGGTAGGTCTAAGCCGGTTTCGCAGAATGACATGAAGGAGCCAGTACTTACAACCTTCGCAGAGAGGACTCGACGGTCTTCACACTGAGGACTGGAATCGACTTTCTCTTCCAGCCTTTCAAGCCCGAGGATAGCGAGGAAGTATCCGTCATGATTGTGGGTACCGATAAGGGCAATATCCATCTCAGCATCTATGATTCCTTTACAGTTGGAACATTCAACTACCTATCTCCCAAAGACGCCCACGCCGACGTACGCCTCATCCATCACGCTTCGCACCGCGATATCTCCACGCATTCTCTCGTCTTTAAGTCCACTGGCGAATCTCGTACCACGCTCGACATTGTCCCAATGGACCTCTCATTCATAGTGTCCTCACCTATTAACCTATCTCTCTTGGCGTCGAAGTTGACCACTCTACAAAAGCTGTTAAGATATCTAAGGCAAGCATTCCTCCACATGCAGGTAGAGTACAAGAACACGAGAGACCTGCCATCACGGTTCCTAGCAAATGTTCAGGAGGACCTGGAGGGGGCCGAAATGGGGCCAAGGGACATCGTCTCTGCGCTCTACCATACGCTCGTCACGGGGCACACATACGAAATCGTGAGGGAGTGGCTAGTAGACAGCCTCGCAGAGAGAGTAGGTGACTTACCCCATGTCTTTTTTAAATCAAATTATAACCAGCATTATTTAACTCTGGATGCAGGGCCATAAACGATGGGACAGAGCCGTAGTATCCGGCCTCGAAAACCTCCGAAGCATCATCCACGAAAACTTCCTCCCCGCCCTTAGCCGCTGCGGCGTCATCCTCAGCCGTCTCAAAGGCCTAGCACAATTCTACGAATCCCGCGACGACACCGGCCTATCGGCCATCCAGATCTCCCGCCTCATGGACACCGTCGCCTGCCTCACCCTCGTCGGCCACCGAATGCTCCTCATCGTGATGGAGGAGCTCGAGCTCTTCACGTCCTTCTCCTCGTGGCTGAGGTTCCAGATCGATCGTCTCGCCACAAGTTCTGGCAGTGATGAACTCATGGAGAAGGAGGCGACTATGAACAATGGGCATATACTCGCTTATATCCAGAAATATCTCCTTCGGAGTCCGTTGTCCATATTCCTGGTCGACGATGAAACGGGTGGCGACTGGGAAGCCACCGCCAAGGGAGCGTCTCTCCTAGAGACTCTCGACGTTCAGCTGAAGAAGCATGAGAATGGACAGCAGTTCGCCGAGTTCTTGCCGAAGGTGCATTGGCTTCTAGGTCATTTGGATGACAAGGCGAGCGGGGTGTTTAGTGATATTGCGCAGGCCCAGAAGAGGAGTGTTCGGTTTGGGCAGGCTACGACGATTGCGTTGGACCGGGAGATTACGGGGGTGGATATCTGTATGGATGCAGTCCATGGATCTGGGGTATGTGGACGTAGAGATTTTCCTCTCTATCCTAAGACGCGCTGCTAATATCGAGAATAGGACCTCCTCGACGGGCTGACGTATACAGCCGTCGCTACTAAAGAGAGGGATAATGAGAGTGAGTTCATAGTCAATTCACAACAGCGTTCTTGATATCGCTGTTTACTTGTCACTAACCAACACTTAGTCCTTCTCTTCCGAACCTCCACGCCCATCGTCAACGGCATAAGCGGAACCGTCGAAACAGACTGCTGCACAATCTCCATCGCACCCAGAAAAGTAATCGACGTCAAATTCCTAACGCCTACCCTCCTTCTCATCCTAGGCTCTCAAACAGGTCCGTCATCTTTCCCCTTCCCCCGCAACCCTGTTACCAAAGCCCTATAACCTAACAAGAACAGGCTCACCTCCTTCCCTTACCTCCCTCCCTCTCAAAACAACAACCCTCCCCTGGACCTCTTACACTCCTTCGATATCGCTTCCATCTCCGCGCCAGCTCGAGCCTGGTTCAGCGGCAACTACACAGATTCCACTGGGAAAAGACGACGACTTCGTCCCTGTGCAGATGGACATCCACGACAAAAGCGATGTGAGAGGGCCCATGCCGGCAAGGGTATGTTTACTCGGGCAAGATCGGTGCACATATCGGGTGTATGAGTTGAAATTTGACTCATGAGGTAGAGATTCAGTCCATTTCGATTACTTTTCCTCGAAAACATATAGATATAGCAATGCCGGGGGGGATGACGGATGGTACCAAAGAGAAAAGTTCATAAATAGATTCACAACAATACCTCTTGCCCACTTCTCTAAGCTTTCGGTATGTAAAATCTATCACGCACTAGCCTTGCTCGCTATATAATGATATAACCCAAGTCTCGTACGTAACCTCGCTCAGAACACGCCCGCTCAACCCGCTAGGCATATGAAAAACGTCGCCAACAGAAACAGGTTATCCGAAGTGCGATATTTTTTTCCCCCTTCCCCTCTCATTTCCTCGGCTTCGTAATCTCAAAGAACTCCTTGAGACCCTGCACAACCGCCTCGACATTCATATTCACCAGGGGCATCTTATCGTACGAATCCTCTTTCATAATGGCAACCAAGGCAAGGTACCGGTCAACCTCGCGCAGCATAATCGGCCTGTTCCCGTCGTGCAGCATCATACAGCTCTCGGCGCAGGGACAGGCGACCTGGTCCTCGAGCTTCATGTTCCAGGGCTCGCCCTCAAGCTTCTTCCTCTGCTCGGGGTTGCGGGGCCACGAGCCGTAGACTTCGGTAATGTCGATGATGACGTCAATGTAGTCGGAGCAGATCTCGTACGAGGCCATGTCTGCGGGCGCAGAGTCGGTTGCGATGTAGATCTTGCTGAGGACGTCGAAGAGGTAGGCCTTCTCGAAGCGGCAAGTCCGGCAGAGGTTGGTCAGGATACCTTCGAGAATACCGAGGCGGGGGATTAGTTTTTGGATGACTTTGCTGAAGGCCTCGAAAATGGAGTGGTTATAGATGGAGGTGAGGTGGAATGTTACTGGTGCGTTCTCAATACCGTGGTCGGATAGTTCGTCCTGGATGCGGATGGTGATATCTCGCTGAATATCGAGTTTGTAGTCGTCTGATAGGCCATCGACCTTGTGAATGAAGACTTCAATGTTTAGGTTGGAATAGTTGCGCTGGAGGTAAAGAATAGTGGCGTTTAAGCGGGCAACGGCCTCGAGATAGTCATCCTGAGCGTCGATAACCCATATAAGCGCGCCGACCTCGCTGAAGATAGCATCGATGTCGAAGTTTGGGTTTTCGAAGAAATCTATCTGACCAGGAAAGTCCCAAACTTGGAAATCCATAAATGATCTGCATACCGATAGGTGAGTGAGCCTTCTTATTAAAGCAATCACACCACATGGGTGAGCGGTCCGGTAAGAGAAGAGAGGTACATACGCCATTTGATCTTTCTGAATCCTAGCAGTTGACTCAAGATATAACGTCTCGTTGGGCGGTAGTTTCTGAAAGACCACGCTTGATATGGAAGACTTCCCGCTCCTAGTTACAGAATGTCAATCAGCGGGTTCTTGAGGGCAGCGAGATAGGAAGGGCGTCCTAGCTCAAGGATACAAGATAGTTATCATACCTACTCTGACCCATCAATAACAGGCGAGGCCGACCTTTTGTAGTTGAAGAGGGCCCTTGAGGTACCCCTTGTTGTTTGTTTCCATCTTGTTTCGGTGGTGCTATGCGGCTCTGCTCATAGACACGTTGAAGGTTTAGTTTTGCTGGACTCTCTCTGTCATCTGTAAGAACAGCCGAGCGGCAGCTCGGAGAGGACGTAGGGGAGGCCATCCCACTTGGGTCGGAGATATCAGAGGCTCCCTGGGGATGAGATCCATGGCAGAAAAATGTAAAACAAGGAAATCAAGAACATGCACTTGTAGGGATGCGACGTCTATATACATTGAAGGTATTGGCCAGGGTGTTGGTACTAATCATAGACAGAGCTGAAGAGCTTGTGTCTCCCTGGGCATAGCCTGCCTTGCTTACCGGGCATGGAGGCAAGATAGGGAGCACATAGTCACATCAAAGGGAAAGGCACATGATACAGTCTATGACTGGTCGAGTTCGTCCTTGCGGGCCACCAACCGCCGACCACGATCATCGTGCCCCAAGCGCGTGGGATCAAGGAACCATTGGGTCGTCATGGGGGCCAGCAAGGCATGCGAATCGGCTCACGGCTCACGGCTTTCGGGACAGAGCTCATATCGCACATTGCCGTCGACAGAAGGCAAAAATAGTGCCAACGCCAGCCTGTAACGTATCTATTCCTCAAGGTTAAAGTACACTTGCACTTCATGGCTTCGAGCGAAGGAGCACCGGTGCCGTGGAGCCGGGCACTTGCATGGGTGGCATAGCTAAGAACAGCAAGCTGACTGGGTATATCGCATGAATTGGGAAAGCAGCCTGTTCAGACTATGCGTCGAAATTAGGCAACGCCGACCAATATTGCTATGCTGGGGTCATGGGTGAAGAAAGTCATCTCCAGGCATCTACGGATGAGAGCGGAAGAAATGGTTCAGACCCATATCATCGTCGTATGGGAGCTCGGCGGCGACATGGTTGGATCGTGATTGGAATTTCAGCACAGCAGATCCCTGCTAATAAATCAAGAGCTGACGGCTGGTGCCTTGCAGACCAGCAAAATCGAGTAACCACTGGCTCAGACGCGAAGATCCACCTCACGGCTGGCGGCGCTAGCAAGCTCACGACGATTTGATAGTGCAGAGGGGAAGCCAAACCAATTGGCCAAAAAACACGATCATCCCGGTGTAGGAAAGGGACATGGGCGGGGCGGGGGCGTGGTTGAGCAAGGGGTAAGGGTGTTGGAAAGCAGATGGAACTCAAGAAGGACGAAAAGGAATGATGAGGCTGACAGACGAGGCGACCAGTGATGAAAAAAGCATGCATCCATCAGAGAGAAAGTAAGAGCTATTCTTGGCTTACCTCCATTTTTAGGGCCCGAAGACTCGCGTCACGCGAGCTGGGTCCCTGCAATATGAGCTTGTTGATGGAACACTAGCGGCGGAATGTCTGAATGGCTGCGGACCGATGAGGCTGCGGTAACGTTGGATGAGATTTGAGATAGGAGTTGGGAAGGTATAGGAATGGGTGGCTGGCAGGGCAATAGGATTCTGGACACAGCCGCGGCGGAGGAGTTGGCGAGAAGATATTCCGTGCTCGATGTTGAATGGGAGGATCGAGCAGGCTTGAGGATGCTGTGCTTGCGACGAGCGAGTGTGGTGGCAGGAATACGGCTTAATCGTCCAGCTGGTTTAGGATGGATCAATATTTGTTGGAAGTGGGAACTCTCACGATAACGCGGTCGGAAGGAGCTAGAGAGAATTATTGTTCCAACATCATTCATCAATGTACACTATGGTGTACCTCTCCAAGTCATAATCAGGAGGGAACCCACATGCGCACTCTGCAGATCTGCACCAAGCCAGGCTGGTATCAATCAAATCAATCTGGGTAGTGGTTATCAGTGGTTAGTGGGTAGTGGGTAGTGGTGAGTTGGTCGGTGCGGGGGGGGGGGGGGGGGTTGGGTTTGGGGCCAAAACACGCCCCTTGATCCCACGCCCTTGGCTCCAACAGACAAAGGGT
>SJVG01000262.1:0-16655 GCA_034774675.1 Scedosporium minutisporum
CCCCCTTCCCTTTCTCCCAACCGGGGGAATAGGTTGATCACTGCTAACTTGCCAGCAGGATTTCGAAAAGCTAGGCGAAACCTGGAGTAGACAAGATCTCGACCATGTCGACCGCCCTCGCGATGACGAAAAGAAGAGACCGACCTGTTTGGACATGATCAGACAGTCAGATAAACCTATCCGACTTGAAGAAGATGTTGATTCCGAGATAATCAGGCCAGATATCGATGACCTGTTCGCCAAGCGGCAGCCTCTGGATTTATCTCGTTCCGTCGAGCATCTCGATAAACGTTCTTCAGCCCGGGGGTTTCGAAGGATACAACTTGTATTCCTCAGTAGGCTGCGAGTAGCCTTTCCTCGAAATAATAAGGAATGGCTTGCTTATCTGAGGCAAAAACCTGCCAAAAATGAACTGACAGAGCGCCGCTTTCAAGAATTGGAGCGGGCAGGCCGACATTACGATTCACTCGCCAAAGGACTAGGAAATAATGGCGTTTTGCTTGCCCTTCCCCCAGATGTTCCGGATACCATGTATGGACACCCCTCTTCCGATTTTATGATTTTCCTCTTACATAGTTGCCTAGATGGGAGCGTTCTTTTACACAAGATATTCATAAAGAAGTGTTTGAAGCTCTTAAAGCACGCAGGATTCTCGATGCTGCTGTGAGGTGTTGCAGCAGGACGGACGCGATTCTCAAGAGGCTACTTACCACAGTAGCCGAAGAGTGGAAAAACGTTATGCCCGGATCGATGTTTCGTCTTGTGTTTAACGGGACGACTCTTACCCTCGCCGGGCAGGTTCGTGGTAGCACGACCCCCACTGTTAGCACCAACGATGTCTTTCGCGTCAAAACCCAGGACGATTACAGCAATGGCGCCGCGCCAAACAAGCGACGGAAGACGCAGCATAGTGTGTCGCGAGTCCAGCGGCGGCCACCTCTGCAAAATACCGCTGTCCAACCCGTCAACCTCGAAGACCTCCAAACCGCCCCTCCCAAACCACAAAGCGCAGACCTCGACAAGGTGATGACGATGCTAAACGACATTATCAACGCTGAGTCTGATATCATACTCGGATTCAAGGCCCTGAGAGACGAGGTTAGCAAAAAGTCGCAAACGACGATAGACCAAAACATCGCCCGCGTCGAAGGCAAAATTCGAACCTGCAGATCAGAACTAGAACGAGTCCGAGAGCAGAATCCTACTGCCCTCGATACCCCGTCCCAGTCGTCCACGGCCCCGAGTCTCCTCCTCTCTCGTGCGAATGAGTGCAGTGCACCAAATACAACCATCATAGATGCTAGCCAAGTACAAGCCATCGTTGAGAGAGCTGTGCCAGCCGAGCAATCCTCCTCGCTGAGCACTGTTGCCGACCTACTGAGCTCTCAGGCTGGCTCCGACCACGGTACACTCAATGTCGAGCCACTCACACCCGACTCAGATCCTCGGAGCGTCAGTAACGTCGAAGGATATAACGCAATTGGGACGAATCCCATCGACATGATTCTCGTGGCTGCGTATGCTGATAAAACCGGGTCGGTTGAGGTGCCCTGTTCGCAGGACCTCCCTTACGCTGCGCCCGGCACCGTAAATGATTTTCTGACTTCCTCGGGATATCCGGTCGAACCTGAGACGGGGAATCAATCCCACACAGTCGCCAAGTTCCACCGGGGTACGAATTCCACGCCGTCGGAAGCAACCATACAGAACAGGGATTCTTCACAGAATGGTCCAAGCGAAGTCTTCGAGTTAGAGGAGATGTTGGGAATGAGGAGCTCTTCGCCTCCCGTCGCCCCTGCTGATAGTTCCAAGTACTGGGAGCTTCGCATATCTAAATTGGATAATATTATGACCATTTTTGGTGAAAGGATTTACAATGGCGTGAGGGCTTCGCCAAGACAGATTCAACGCAAAGACAAGAGTTCGACTGAGTGCATACACGCATTGCTTCCCCGGCAGAATTTTCGTGACTGTATTTTCTGTATAGAGATCGGATACGCCAGCCAGTTGAGGGACATATTTTGTTCTATGGCACAAATTGGTAAGTGGGAAGCCCCGACTGCTGGGCAAATGTCTAACTCAATGTAGAAGATAGCGAGTATCCTACATTATTTTGGCAGGCCTCCAGTCTACGAATTGCCTCAGTCTTGAAGCCAGACGTGATCACCGCAATGTGGACAAGCAACTTCCGGAAGGGGGAAATGCAGCGTCAATTCTTTGACAGTACAAATTGCCTAATGATGAAACAGTCTTGCAAGGATCCCGATCACGGTACTCTTTATATTCGTACTAGCTTTCACGATGGGATTGGTATAGCTAGCGCTTTAAATGATAGCAACTGACTTCCTCTCGTCGCTCTTCCCTTCGATAATGTAAATGCCCACTCTCGCAGGTACCTCAATTTTCCCAGAACCGGTTATAGACCAAATATTGCTCCCATTTTCGTCCTGGAAACTGATATCTCTGCATTCATGAAAGAAAAATGTCCTCACGTGATCTTTCATTGTAATGTAACGAGCTTGTTTCCGACAGATATTATTGAAAGACGCCGCATCCTCCTTGGATAGCGATCTCCAACGCTTGCTCTACGAAATGTTAGAGGCTATATCCACATCAGGGGCTTCGATACGCACTAAGTCATCCGCCGTCACTGTCTTTTCTTTCCCACCTTGCTCCACCATCTTAATTAGAAGGGCTTAGTCCTATCTCGCCTTGACTCTTGCGAAGGGGCCTCGAGAGAAAGTTCGTAACTTCGTAGCTTTAGGTGATCGGACTTTGTTTAAAGTTGGCATCCGTCATTTCTAATCCGCGGAATATTAAATGGGCATACCTGGTCAGGCTGGAATGTTCGTGGCAATGGATATTAGGCATTAATCCTGTGGAGTAAGAACTTTACTGGATGGACGTTGCAGGAGAGTTCTTGATTGGAGAGAGTCTTAATCCCGTGATCGGATATATTTCGGATAAATAATCTTCCAACTCTTGAATTGCTCCAACATAAGTCCTGAAATATCAGGCATAAACATGATCAGGAAAAATGGAGATAAATGGATGATTCGGGTTGAAAATAGAATAATCACATGATCGACATCGGAAGACAGGGAACTTCATACGATACTAGAGTCAGCTTACTCGAAAAGGAAAGGAAGGGAACATTCATTGCATCATGTGCAACGAACAGGGGTCAACTTACTTGAAACAGAAAAAAAGGGAATATTTATTGCAATAAAGTTAAAAGCGCAGTGCACGTTAAAATTAGGCTTTTCCTAATTCATAATGTGTCTAACATCCCACCCCGCGCCGATCAAGCCCCACAACCAGGATCCTGCGGCATGCCCGCTTCGGGGGTTCTCAGGATAACACGCAAACCCTTTCTAAACACATACGAAGTGGTAAACATATCACCATGGATGGTTATAAGTGAGACGGAGAGGTGGGGGTCTATTTTCGAATAAGGGGGGCAAGTCTTCTCGTACGAGATGTGTACTTTGCAGATCTGAGTGCAGGGGGAAAGTGTGGGCTGGTGAATACCACCCGTATCCAGAAGGAATCTGGGCAGCTACTGATTCCAGCTCGGGGATGCCGGTAAACCTGGGCCTGGCCTGTAAGCGATGGATGTCTTGCCGGTGTTTCTCCCTCATCGGAACCAAGATCACTTTAAAGCCATCTCCCTCTTGGCTTGGTGTATTTCGAACTTGCCCCGAAAATTTGAAGCCCATAAAGAACAGACAAGAGTGAAGCCTAAAGCACGAAAGGGTAAGTTTTGTGGACAAAAAGAAAGAAAGAAAGAATTGGCCTATTTCCATTTCTGGGGGGACATGGCCTGATGCACCTCGGGTGTTGCATTCTTCACGATAATTCTCAGAGAAGAGCCTCAACCACCATCGAGCTGCTGGTGCGCGCAGGGCACGGAAAAGCCAAAGAATCGAAATTTCGGGCAAAATCTGTGCACAAGGAGGATTTCGGCCGTGCGCAGCCTCGGGATAATCAGGACATTTTGGGATTGAGCGGAGTAGATGCAGAAACCGGGCTTGGTGAAGGCGGCGGCAAGTATGTAAGTCTTGGGGGCAAACTTTTCATTGTACACGCCGCGCCAGACCAGACCAGGCCGCCTCTTCCCCGCCGCTTTACACGACTCAAGATTGAAATCACTGCCAGTTGACCGGCATGGTGGTGGGCATGCATTTTAGCCCTTGAAAGTGCATACCAAGAGGAGGGGGTCTAATACGTGGTCTCCATCTTAGTGCAGTTTACACCCACCCCCTGGGCATCCTCCTAGTCAGGGGTGCCCGTGATATCGAGGCAGGTGGAGGGTACATCCTCACCAGCCCAGCCAACAACCCACGATCATCACACATCTCCACACCACCACTAGCCCCTCGTATGGTCGGAGCTTGGGAGGTTCGCCTTAAATCGATTCATGATACCGAGGCGAACCCAGCCCACGCACTTCCCCCTCTGCTGCCTCTGGCAGTTGCCACAATGCGCCTCTCTCGTTGGACCGAAGAGAGGCAACACTTCTAGACCAACCCAGCCACTAATCTCCCTCCGCCTCGGTCTGGTTCTGGCCCAATAAACAACAGTATTAGGCGTCCTACGTCACTGTATCCAAAGGGATTGTGCACTTTGTTGTCTGGCCGAGGCGTCGAAGGAGAGCATAAGTGAAACTCGTCTTTTTTGTTGTAAGAGGAGGGGTGCCGAGCGGCCTTGCTGAGAGCCACGACCGTATTTGGGTCCCGATACCTTCACACAACCGAATGGTTCGCGAACCATCCAAGGCGTCCCAGCGATCGAGGCTCGTCAATAAAGGCTCGATGCCCAACCCATTCGGTGCCTCCTATCCCCTACTTCTAACATTCCCACATGCAGTTTATTTCCCTGGTTTCCCTTCAATGTTGCTTCTCCTGACCTGATTCTTCTCTGTTCTCCTCTGCCCGTGACTTGGCTGCAATAACCTCTTTCTACGATGTGGCCGAGTGGGCAGGCCGTTCCTCTTGAACGGAAAATTCAACTGTTACAGCAATCGAGACACGCCCGCCACCGAGACCATCTTCCCTGCATTCTATGCGACGCTTCAATCGCCCTTGGCCTGGAATCCTTCACCGAACACTTTACCTCTGTTCATGCCAACGTATTGGAGCGGGACTTGGCCGCGAACCCCGATGATACCAATGCCAGTATAGCGCGCAAATACTACAGGAGATCGCAGAATCCCCCAGTCGGGTAAGTCTCCCTCCAGGCCTCCCACTCCTCGCCTCGCTCACCCCGACCGCCCTCAGCTGCTATACTCCCAAACCTGGCGATGGCGGGTGGCAAGCGCTATCCTCATCTCCTACCAGTATCATAGTATCCTACGTTGCGCCCCATGCTGCCTACTTCGTGCCTTCATCTTGTCTACTAAGTTTCTAACGCCTACCTTTTACGATATCTAGGCAGAAGCAATACACCACCAACAACAACCACCATGACCAACCTTCGCCTGCCAGAGAACCCAAGTCCACTACTCCCAGGGCTGCCGCTGCCGCTGCGGACACGCCAGCCGCACCCACCGCACCCAGCCTCTCGAAGGCCTCAGCCCAACCAAATCGCGGAAGCCCCGTGGCCTCGTCACACAGTCAACGGTCTCGTGCGCAGCTGACCGCGTCGACGCCCGATCCCGAATTCTCTCGTCCCAAAGCTCGAAACCCGGTTCTATGGTCTGCGAACAATCCGGCGCAAGGAACTTCAGGTAAAAACCAGAACCCCCCAGCTCGCCTGCAACATGAAGATTTCGAAAACAAGACAAATACAATGCAGCGCCAGCCAGATACTCGTCCCATTACGCAGCAACAGCTCGTCGCCGAAGTAAAGGGAATATACACCGGGCTTGTGATGGTCGAGTCGAAATGCATCGAGGTCGATACAGCGCAAGCGGACGAGAGTGCGAAAGAACTTAGTCACGAGCAATACCAGGCCCTCATCGCTTTACATCGGGCACTCCTCCACGAACATCATGACTTCTTCCTCGCAAGTCAACATCCCTCGGCAAGCGACGCTTTAAAGAGACTCGCATTAAAATACAGTATGCCTGCGCGCATGTGGAGGCATGCTATCCACTCATTCCTCGAGCTTCTCCGTAAGCGCCTTCCCGGATCACTTCAGCATATGTTAAGCTACATCTACCTTGCCTATAGCATGATGGGCCTCTTATATGAGACAGTCCCTGCCTATAAGGAAACCTGGATTGAATGCTTAGGTGATCTGGGACGATACAGGATGGCTATCGAAGATGAAAGCGTTCATGACCGGGAAACGTGGACGGCAGTCTCGAGGTATTGGTATAGCAAGGCGTCCGATCTGTCGCCAACTACGGGCAGGCTGTATCACCACCTAGCCATTTTGGCTAGACCAAACTGGCTTCGCCAGCTCTTCTACTATGCGAAATCGCTCTGTGTGCCGAGACCTTTCCTGTCGACGCGCGAATCGATCCTCACGCTCTTTGACCCCGTTCTCTCCGAATCTGGGAGCCCGCTTCGCGAGTTGCAGGAGCCCATCGATGATGCATTTGTCCAGGCCCACGCTTGCATGTTTTTGGGCCAACACCCCGATCGATGGCGCACTACTACAAACAAATTCCTCGACCTTCTTGATAATCATATTGCCCGTACTGCAAAGCTATATATGGAGCCTGCCTATCATATGGGAATTGCTAATTCATGCGCTCTTGTTGAGTATGGAAGTAAGACTGGTCTGCTGTATAATATCATCAACCCTCTCCCATCGGAGAAACAGCAGGCACAGCCGGAAGAGAATGTGGAAGTTAAGGGCGATGACCAAGATAGCGCAATGAAGGGAGTTGAGCAGCAGCAGCAGCAGCAGCAGCAGCAGCAGCAACCAACACAAGAACTAAGCATCGAATTCCTACAGGCGCGCGAACTCTTTTGCAAGACAGCTCGGGCAATATTCCAACGGCTAGGGGACCCTAATGTATGGCCGTTTGTCCACGTCACCATGGTGTTTATCCACCATCTTACGTTTTTCCCTAGTGGGATCAGGCTCATCGAGCATGAATTCCCATGGAGGCCATTCACTGATCTCCTCAATACGTTGAAAACCGACTCCACCAAGTACGAAGATGAGAAGTTCCCGGGCCTTCACGACGACGCCGAGCCGCCGCGACCCTTGCCAGAGGATTTTGCCATGCGCGGCCTGCTCTGGACGGACAAGTATCACACTGAAGAGTGGTTCGGCAGGGCACAGGTGGATGACGAGGACAAGTATTTCGAGGTGGCCAGTATGGCGGAGCAAAGAAAGGAGAGGATCTTGTGGTTGGGGTGCCGCATTGCGGTTCTCTACAATAAGTGGATCTCTTACGACAAGAAGCTGAAGACCTTTACGGTCGCTCCCGAGTTCGACGATGCTCCCGGGGAGGCTGGAGATGAGGATATTGAAATTGGTGATGCAATCGAGGCTGAGACCGAAGCCGAACGCCATCCCATAGTCCGTGCTTCTTTGTTGTCCTGTGGCTCTCGTGTCGGTTGCACCACACCTAGACAATAGTGATAGAGGTAAGAAAAACCCGCCCCCGTCCTGTTTTTCAATTTTTACAGCGTTGCCAGTACGGTGATTGCATTTCGAACATATTCATAGGTTACCTGCCTAGCTAGTTCTAACTTCTTTCTTTCATACTAGTGATAACCGTTGATAGCTAAGAGCTAGTGATAGCTAAGGGATAGTGATCGTAGCATCTACAGCAATCTCTCTTCTTATCCTCACCCAGGTAGGCTTAGCAACTATTAATTCAGCTAGTAAGTAAAGTATCCTCCAAAGGCCAGGCTAAATAGAAAGGCCGTAGCACTTAGGAACTCATGGGGAAGTAGTACATTTAGGAATACATACTTAGGCCGGGCCGGACATATTACCTCCTCCAAACATCGCTGTATACGTGTCACATCGTTCCCTCTCCTTGTTCAGGGATGCTAGAGTGCCTTCGGCTTGGGTGATCGACCTGGTCAGCCGTCGGGTCAACCGAGGGAGCACGACACGCTGCACCATCACGCTAAAGTCGTATTCTTCCTCTAGTTCCCGTAACATCCTCGCTGCCTCTGTGAAGAGACGTTTGTTGCCCCTGCGAGAATCTCGAAGGGCCTTGTTAATTCCTTTGTATGCGGTGATCTCACGCAGGAAGTGATCAATTTCGGGCTGGGCGATGGAGTCTAGGATGGCCTGAATTTCCTGGAGCTGTGTGATTCTCAGGCGGAGTCGGTCCACCTCAGCTGCCAACTGCGTGCTCGCAACAGCGCTATACTCTGTCCCCTTCTGTAGGATCGATATCAACTGACCTACGGATGCGCGTGCGGCGAGGGGAAGTGGAGGAGGAAGTATTGAAATATCCGACTTCATATTATCGATGTCGCCGAGGGTCCTACCGGGTACTGCTAGGAAGTCGGCGTCGACTTGTTCATTCCCATCCACTGCTCCTATTACGCTAGTAGGTACGTTATCCGCTTCAACATCTAAGATGTGAGCGATGAGGATTCTCCAAAGAGCGAGATCTACTAGCGCAGGATCAGTGGGGATATCGCGTCTAGCGATGGCGTAGAGGGAATGGGCTATCGTAGCCACGCCGCAGTCATCGCCGTTTGTCTGCAGAATGCTATCCGTTGCCGGGTTTACATGGACATTGAGGGAATTCGAGTTTGTTAACTCGAGGAGTACCCTGCTCACTTGCTGACGCAGCCCAGCGTCGAGCACCGAACCGGGTATAGAATCGTAATACTTGCATTCGTAGTAGTTGTCGTTGCCATCTTCTTGACTGCAGAGACTGCAAACGAAAACAGACCAGTGATTATTATTGTAGTTGAATGGGATGATTATGGTGCACCCGGCCGGCGCGATGGTGCCTTGCAAGAGCTGCGGCTGAGACACCAGCGCTGGGTCCACGGTGTAGAACGACGTAGGCTTCTGAGACGCCATGATTCTTAGCACTCGACGGATCACGGAATCGTCGAGCCATCCGGACCCAGGGGCAATAGTGCCATTTGTCATTGGGGTGTCGGGATATCCGGAGGAGCTGCGATGCGATGGGGGCTGGCAAAGAGTATCGCCGTGGAGCGCTGGAAGCTCTGATTGAGTGCGGGGTTGAAGCTCTGAATAGCGGCGGCGGTCGCCGTCACTGTGGTCGCGCTCGAGAGGCTCTAATTGAAGAGAAAATGGAAGTTCTGAATCGGGGGGCGTTTCGTGGTCATAGCCATAGTCTTCGCCGTTGTCGCTAAAAGGCTCTGTTATGGACACTTCAACGCCGCTACCAGACGGTACTCCGCGGCCAACCTCGTAGTCTAGTAAGCCTCCAGATATACTAGCATCGCTAGTGGTGACGCTCGACATCTCGCTGCTGCTTGTGCTGCCCCCAGCTTCGCTAGAATCCAGGCTACCCTCCAGTCGTTGGAGTAATGTGAGGCTGTACGGGCATAGGTTCGGATCTCCGGTCCGCAGCACTAAGTTGCCGCGCGATTGTCTCCTATGTAGCAGATATAAGTCCCCGAGGCGTCGGACAAGGTCTCGGATGGTCAAAGTTGGAGACAGCTTTCGCTTAATATTAACAAGCCTCTCAAGCCCCCGGCGGCTCTCGAGGATATAGAACCCAAAGGCGGCGCACAGGATCCATGGCCTGTCGAGGCTAAATAATTTGACTAAGGTGTTAATTGTGCCTTGCTGGCGGGGACCGATATTGCGGAAGCGATCAGAGAACTTCGTCTCCTAGATGAAGTTTAAACCTCGCTCCGGAAATACCGACGTGCAGTACTCGAAGAATTGGTGATGCAGTCCCTGGCCCTGCACCCGGGTCCTATCCACATCAAATGCCCTATGCAACTTGTCGAAAGCCGTTTCAATCCTCTGCCGGAAGTCATCGAACATTTCGAGCGCGGCGTCATCGCCAATGAGGCTAATCATAGTAGTAGTTACATCCTGGAGGCTCGGGGGCGGACCAAGGTTGGGAGGAGAGGTGGCGGAAGCTCGTCGGCGCGAGGTCATGGCCTGCTCTGTCGGACTTGCTCTTAGGAAGGGATATGTTGGCCTGAGATTTCGTCTAGAGGGTTCCTAGCTAGGGGATGAATAGCAAGGAGGATACGAGATCGACTGTGGTCGTCGTTCGTTGCCGTAGGTAGTAGTAGTAGTGTTCTAAACAGGAAAGCATCGACAAGGGGTCGACTGGGAGCGTTTTGATGCAACAACGAAGTACAGCTCGAGGATAAGACTTGGATTCGCGGTGAGGTTGTTCAAGTGAGTTAGCATCCAAGCGGAGGCGACTCAGTTGCGGGGTGTGGGGTGTGTCTTCTCGTGCCTTCCTTGACTTATACAGAGCACGGGCCTGGAGTGCGCCTTCCGCGCCAGTCGGCGGCGTGACTGGAACTGGAGCTCGATGGAATCGAAGGAAGTCACGACCTGCTGAATCACCCTCGACGTTTCAATCCTTGGTTTCGTTGTTGCATCGATTCATCTCTATTCACGCTGGCTCCATCCCCTCCTCTGCTCCATGGCCCCATGAAGCATCTCCCTCGACTATAAAACCCCCCCTTTCCTTTATACCCATGTCTCATTCCGGTCCGTATTCTTGCCTAAGAACAAAGCTTTGGAAGGATCATCGAGCCTCCTGCCCGGTTCTCCACTCTTTGTGCTTATGTAATCATCTCTGCGCAGTTGACCCCCCGTGAACCGGGTTTCCGGGTGTCAACTGTTCTTCTGGAATCCTGACGAATTGAGAGGCTGTAGGTGGGGGTTGGATAGGTAGCTTCGGTAGCGCTTCTTCTGTACTGGCCCTAGGAGAACTTGGAATAGCAGTTGGCGGCGGGATTGGCGCTCGCTTCAATGGCCCTCTCTCTGATGTACTCGCCTTGGGAGAGCTCAGAATGGTACGGTCTGGAGGGCGGACTGGAGACCGCCTTAACATGGATCGTTCTCGCGTCGGTGGCTCAGGACGGTGTAGGCGCGGTGATCTGCGACGGTTATTTTGTTGCTCATTCCTTAAAGTTCGAGACCCTCTGCCATGCTCCGCATCCCGGTCAGATTATGATGGAACAAAGTGGACGCACTACGAAGTACACGCTAAGAGCTGCATGGGCCCAACTTCGGACAAAATAATCAATTAATCTAAAGTGCGAGTTACAGCTGTCTCCTTTTGGGCCGTGTGGCTGTGCTGCCAAGCCCTTTCGGGAAGTCTCATTCCTGGCTCGGTTCTCCTGTCACGACCACATGGGACCCAGGCCAGTGGTAAGATCAATGCACTCAGGTACCATACTACTGCAGTCGCTCCACGGTTATTGTGTGTTTTTTTTTTTCTTTTTTTTCTTTTAGTCCTGGTCGCCCTGCGACGTCTCAATTTTGATGTTCTTCCACCCTCCAGTGCGCCACCAAGCACTCGGGCTGGTATTATCAATGAGGTACGAAGGTACAATTGTACTTCACACTCTAGTGCTCGGAGTGGAAAAAGAAGTACTTCGCACTGCATCGTGCCCCAGCTGGAGTCTTGGGCCAATCAACAATTGGTCAAATTGATCAATAGGAAGACCAGGGTCTCTAGCTGGGATTATGTACGGACAGGGGTGCTTCCTTACTTTTTTTTTATTGGCCTGGTTGAGTTGGGGTTTTGGAGGGTTGTGTCTCCTCTCTGCTTTCTCCATTTCTCGCTCTCCTTTAGCTCTCTTTTTCCCTGCATTGAGTCCCGCCATCGCCGCATTGTAGTATCGGTTCTGCTCCGAGCTTTCGCATCGCAAGTCCCAGCATTGAACTGCAAACGTTTACTGCAGGAGGCAGAGAGAGCACCAGTCTTGCCCACGCCGACTTCTACCTCCCGGTAGGCTCAGTTACCAGCAAGTTTCGCCCGCTTGGAATTGGCTACCGCGAGCTCCGCCTCTCCATCCTGAGCTTCAAAGAGTTTCACACATGGCGCTGGCCTTGCCTTTCTCAAACTCCCATCCTCATCCTCACCCTCACTCTCTCCCACCACCTCCGCTTTTATGGCATAGGCCGGGCCAATACCCTCCTCATCCTGACGACCGTCGTCATCATGAACAAGAGCCATACCCACCCATGCAAGACTTTCGACAACATCCGCCGTCACCAGCTCAAGCCCATCCACCGACACAGGGAAACCCTCCTCCCCCTCCGCCTCCCCATGGTCCTCCAAGCGCGTTCCAGAGTTTGTATCCAGTTCGGGACCCTGCGATAAAGAAGGATCCTGGTGATGAGCATATCGCTCCCCGGCGACGTCAATCGGGCAACGTCGCGGAACCTCATGCTCATCCAGCGGCGCCACCACAGCCCCCACCGATGAATCCTGGTCCTCACCCACCACCTCCACAGGCGGGTGCTCCCGGTGGTCCGCCTCCACCGGGCTATGAAGATCCGCGCAGGCACATGAGTTACGATGCTGGCGGCCCTCCTATTCTGACTACCCCGGGAGCTTACGGACGACCTGGGCCACCCTATCCTCCTCCTCCCCCCCTCCCTCACCAGCAACCTTACTGTACTATTTGTCCTAACAAGACGCATTACAACATCTCGTATACAACCGCAGATAAGAGGAAAGCCACGAGGGCGTCTCAGGTGGGTAGTTTCTTCTTATTGTAGCCGCAAACGCGATCAGCTCTGACCAGTCTTAAATGGGTAGGCTTGCGACAGCTGTCGTGCTCTCAAGGCAAAATGTGATGAGACGAAGCCTTGCAAGAACTGCAGGGAAAAGAATGTTGAGTGCAAGTACAGGGAACCTGCACCAAAGGCGTAAGTGAATAAAAAGGTACCCAAGAGACAACGCGCACTGGCGGGCGCTGGAGAAAAGCTAAAGTCAACATTTTTCTACTAAAGGACCGACAAGGCGCAAGCGGGCATCCTAGAGGGTGTCGCAGCTATCCAGAAGACTTTGGAGCAGTTGGTTTCGCAACATGAGAACATGGATAAGAGGGTAAGCAAGATTGAGAAGGCCATTGCTCAAGCGTTCCCGCAGATCGACTTCAAGACGGAAAACGATGCCGAAGAAAGTGAAAAGGGCGAAAGCGACATGGTGGATGTCAACGACGACGTGAAGCCTTTTGCGCCTAGTGACGAGTACTCGGATGATGCTGAGCTGAAACCCAACTTCGGCTACAGCTCAACTCATCCGGGGTATAACATGCCTGACGAGGAGATGGAACCTGAGCCGGGCCCTGTTTTACCACCGGGCGAACTTGCAATTCCCACGAACCATACGACTGGAGCCGGGCATTTACTAAACTGGCCCTGCATTAACGCGATGGTGCAGAGGGTGTTGAATCGAGAAAGCTTGCGATTTCCGGCGGAATTTCCCATTCGAGAGGAGGAACAACGAGGAATTTTGAGAGTGTATGGTCGAGGAGAGGGTCGGGATCCGATACCCCGTGATAGGGATGTGCGCGCCGAGCATGGAACCACGGACATCCCCGAAGATGTTGCCTACTCTGACATGAGCTCGCCGACACCCGGCGACGCCTCGGGTCACATTGGAGGATTCAGTCCTGTGAACATGTCCGAGTATACCGGCTCTAATTCGAGAACGCCCGTTCTCACGCCTAGCGGAGTTCCTGACTTCAGTGAGGGAAAGGTATGGAAGTATGTCAAGAGCTTTGAGGAAAACATTCTCAATATGCATCCCATCATTCAACCAAAGGACCTCCATGCCATGGTTCAGATCTTCTTGAACAGCATCCCCAAGCCCCCAGCGAAACCGGTTGCCCCTGCGCAGGTTGCCAAATTCGTTCAGGCATCCCCGCAGCCGGCGGCGGCAGAAGCCATTGGTAGCAAGCGAAAGCGATCGCCGGCGATGGACGCTCCTGATCCGCCACAAATTCAATACAGGACGGGACGTCCTCCGCGAACTATTAACAATGCAGTGGTGTTGACTATCCTAGCCCTCGGCAAGATCTGTCTTCAGCGAGACTGTGTTCCCGATGTCGTGCACGACTACCCGCCGCCGAGTGCCGGTTACAACAGGAGGAATGGCTATCCAAGCTCACCTGGACATGCCTCCTCGCCGGAGGCCTACACACCAGCGGCGAATTATCCGGCTAGCATGGCACCGTCCCCCAAGGAGAGTGAGCGACCTGGTTTTGGTCGTAGGTCGTCTTTCCAGGGATCCAAAGGTGGCAGCCACCGTCCTCGCCGCAACTACGACGTGATACCCGGCTTAGAATACTTCGCCATTGCAACGGACATAATTGGCAATCAACTTGGCGGAAATACCATGAATCATGTCTATGCTGGAATTTTCGCAGGGCTCTTCCACGGCCAGCTTGGTCGAGTGATTGAAAGCCACGCCTACATCGCGCACGCATGCAACGTGTTGATGAACATTATGCGGCCGTAAGTTCTAAACACAATCGAGCGTGTTGTCCTCCATGTGCCCCGAAAAAATCAGTGCGGCGGCGGTAGTAGGAATGGACAAGCTAATTCGTTGCGGATAGGAGCCTCAAGCGTCTCTCTCTTCTGAAGGAAACGAAAACCCTAATCCGAAGCAACCGTGATAACCAATTAATATTCGCATTCTGGACTTGTCTGCAGCTCGAAAGGTAAGTTTTCGTGGCAGGTATTTTTCTTTTTCTCTTCCACTATTGTTGTTGTCATTCCTGTTTGGGGAAGAGGTAGAACGGGCACGATGGGCGGTAGTTCCATGGGTGGCTCTACAGCATCGGCGATTAACGAGGAACGCTCTGAGCTGACTCGATGCAGTGACATTGTCGCCGAAATCCCTCGACACCAGTCTGGGATTCTTGCCCAAGAAGACCGTTTGCCTTATCCAAATCCCTACTTCTGGCAGCAACAGGATCCCTCAGCCAAAGTTCTCCAAGACAGCGTATTAACGAGCTACATGGCGCAATTATATCTCCGAAAGCATCTCAACCAAATCCATCGAGTGCTATACAGTTCCGAAACCGCTGCTTCATCAATCAACCTGACGCAAGTGAATGATGCGCAGGCTCGTGTGGCCGACATGACATGGGTTGGACCAATGTATAAGTTCAGCGAAGACGATCCACCAGCAAGTGACATACTGTCCGCTCGCCTTCGGGCCAAGTACTGGGGTTCCCAAGTCATCACGTACAGACCATGTGTCAAGGAAATTCTCGATCTCTCTTATTCGCTGCGGGTGGAAACGGATCCCGCGCTACTCCATGCCTCGTATGCAGAGCTCCCAGAGCACATTGTACGAAGGGTTAAATCGCTTTCAGAGGAGGTTTGGGGCCACGCGCGGAAGGCTATTCGATCACTCATCGAGAGTACCCAAGCCTTTCACGGACTGGGCGATAAGCGGCCTATTATTACGAACGTGTTCGGCACGGCTCATGCGTATGGAACTGTCCTTTTCCCTGCCAACTGCATATATTTTGATATGGCAAGTCAAATCTCGAGCTAACATCTCTCTCCTTGTGTAGCCAATGGGGTAATTTGGTAGTACTGGCGGCATGCTACTGTGACCCATTCCTCGGACAGGAGATCGACAAGAACAAACTCAGGGATCTTTACATAAAGACTATCGCCTTCTTCAACAAGGTTGCGTGTTCGACTAGCGCCCTCAACTTCGATAAGAAACTATTGGAGGCGCTCTACCACGACCTCTTTAAGCAGCCCGGGGCAAATGCGAACCTCAGCTTCTCGAGCGGGTCCAGCAGTCGAACTCCTATGCAGCACCACGCCGGTGTTAATGCTATGGTGCCCGTCCAAGATCCGGAGGCCGTGATGGTGCCGGTGCAAGCACCAGAGACTATACCGAATATTCCGAACATGCCGAGTTTAGTTCCGATGTCACAAGGAGAAATGAGCCGCGCATGACGCCAATCCGGGCACAATCGATGCTTCCCGCGCACATGGTAATGACCCCCATAGACGTGATGGCGCCGCCACCATATCCGACGATGACATGACTTGAGAGGAATACTCGACTCTCGTTACACGCCCTCTCCGCCATAGTTTGAGGCGATTCCTTCATTTCTCGTCGGAGAGCGCATTCTTCATGATGCAGTTTCGATTTACTAGATGGGATTTTCGTGGCTGTCTTCTCTTGCGACCTCCTTCCCCCCCCCTTTCTTGTTGTTTTGTTTTTGCTGTTTTCTTGTCACATTTGGTGCTGTGTACCGCATGCATCTAGCATTTTCGTTTTGCGAGGCATTATACCGTTAACATAACACTTTGGGAGTTGGAGGTTCAATCACATCTACATACACTATACTGAACACAAGGCCTCTGGGCGCTACAGAAGAGGAGGACGGCTCGGGCGATGTTTTTCTGCTGTGTGCTTGTTCAGGCGCAACTTGCTAGGGCCACCCCACGCGACAAACGATGCGGGCAAGGACATTCACTAATCCACGTACTACCTCGGGTATACGAAGTAGATCATCCTTATTTGCTTATTCGGATTTATTAGGGCCCTCCCCACTCATTGGCCTCCGATGAGGTTTTTTTTTTTTTTTTTTTTTTTTTTTTTTTTTTTTTTTTTTTATCGATCATATTCATAACATTTTTTTGGATGGGATCGCACTCTCTTTTTGTTTGGGTTCCATTTCTTTTTTACTTTTTCTCCTTAACTTTCCTCCATTGTTCACTTTCTGAGTAGCCGTGCCTATCCTGTTTGGCGGATGTTGCACCACCTTTCCGTAGCACTGCATGTC
>SJVG01000262.1:16665-42757 GCA_034774675.1 Scedosporium minutisporum
TCTATGTGCTCACAGCGATACAACAGCGACGTGTGGAGCGAGTGAGTGGGGTGCTGCTGTCGCACTTGTTGGTTCTCCCTTGTAGACTTGCTGCATAGCTTTTGGCAGACGCGACTCCTATCGTGTGATCTCCTTCCTCTTTCGTACTCTCTAAGTTTTTTTTTTTTTTTTTTTTTTTTTTTTTTTTTTTTTTTTCTCTTGTTATCGATCAGAGTCAGAACATTATGTTGGATGGGATCGCACCCTATATGTGGTAAGGCTCCAGTGGCGTGTATATTTCTCGCCTCAATTTACCTCTCGTGGCACGATGCAGAGTATCAGGGCCCATGCGGTTGGGTCGAGGCGGCCACATCTTTACGAAGACCTGCATGTGACACTCCCTTATAAATTGTTAGAATTAAAGCCAGGGAGAAGACGATTTGAATCATGGAATCGATGCCAATATCGGCCAGCGGGTTTCCCCAGCCTAACAGGGTAGATCTTGCGGCAGGCCAAACTCAGTAACCTTCTGTTGGATGGCAATCACCATCAAAATCAGGACTAGTGTGATCCCGGAGGGTATTGAGGTAATTTTGCAGGCGTGGCCTGCTTATGTTAAATTTGTGGCGACTGGTTCTGTGTCAGTTGGGTGGCTGATAGGATGGGGCCATTCCGCATCCTAGATAATATCGCATCGTTGAATTCAGGCTTGTCACAGTTAGGCGGTGTCCCGGCGCGCCGCAAAGCAACTCTGTAGAGCCCTCTCCGACCGCCGGAATCAGTGAGCAGCAAGACGAGATCAGCGGCGCCATGGAGAACCGCTTCTCCTCCTGTCTTGAAAGCGGGATCTATGGCAAAGGTCGCTCTGGTGATCAAGCCTCCTCCCCCCCAACCACCAACTAAGCCTCCCTCCATGGGCGCCTCTACCACATATTCCGAAAGCGTCTCCAATGCCCGTCAATTCAACTCTTCCGCGTACCGCCGTAAATGACTCTATCCGGCCTGCCAATAGTCACATATCACCGAGGAATTTTTTGGTGCCTGAGTCTCCCTCGTCTGCAGCCTCTGCTACGTATTCCCATTTGGAGAAGCCACTTCCTCCAGAGAGAAAGAGTGTCAAAGAACTGTTTCTCAATAAAAACGGACACTACCACCAACCTAGCCCTGGGCCGCAGCACCGTTTATGTGCCCAGCTGGGTGGCCACAGCCACGAATGGTAAGGATGACGCGTCTCAAAATAACAAAGTACCACCAAACCGGCTAACGTTACCAGCGAATCACGGCAACTGCCAAACCAATCTTGGCAACAAGGCATGGGCCAACTTCATCTATGGCATACTCCAGCACAGTCTTCATCCAATCACTTGACTTCGTGGTCACACCCATCGTGTCATATTTGGGGCGGCTGCGGCCTCGGGAGGTTTTCTGAGGGCCAGGCAGCGGGGGCGGCCGGCCCCCCTGAGTTTCTCGAGGTTCAAAGTGCAGGATATTCGGTGGGAGCTGGATGGTCTTACTTGCGACCTTCGCTGGTTCACTGAGCTATGCAGCGTGACTAGCGAGATGGTCTGCACCGGGCCCCGCGAGGTTCTCCTCCCAAGCGCAGGCTTGCGAGGAGGAACTGAGCCAGTACGGGGGCAGAGCGGCCGACCCGCGCAACTCAACTGCCGGTTCGTGGAGATATGTCATCCTTAAACCAGGTCAGACTATAGCGTTCAATTCCGGTACCATTTTCTTTACCTTCAGCCTTCGCGACGAGCAGACCCTGGCTCTTAGTGGTCACTTCCTCCAGTGGACCGGCGTCGATCGGTAGCTGCAGGTTGTCAACTATCAGATGAGCAACGGCAATACAAACGACGATATGAAGTGGAGTGCACCAAATTACGTCCGCGTTGTGGAGAGTCTTATCAAGAAAAGACAGAGCAGCGGCAGGGTGGAAGAG
This sequence comes from Scedosporium minutisporum, assembly GCA_034774675.1. NCBI lineage: Eukaryota > Fungi > Ascomycota > Sordariomycetes > Microascales > Microascaceae > Scedosporium > Scedosporium minutisporum. The sequence goes on from SJVG01000262.1 coordinate 18,584, forward strand.
CTTGGTAGCGAGGCTGTTATTGCGAGATTTTTTCACTTGTTAGAGGTAAGAGAAACGTTCGATACGTAACCGAGAGTCATCTGACACTGGATAGGAGTTTAAAAATCACCAGCGGCCCCGGCGGAAGGGGCGATGGGGTTAGTATCTTATTTTGACACCCACGAGGCCTTAGAGGCGCCGGGTCAGTGCTTTCCGGTTACTTCCAGTCATAAGCTAATCCTCCATTTACTACATTCGATTAGACGCTCTTGTCGAAATCTCTAGGTCGGCAAGGAAATTCTAGGTCTTCGAACAGACGTCATCATCGGGATTCCAGACGGGGATCTTTCAGTCCGCTGGAGTAAGAGGGGCATTTACACCGTGATTGATCGAGTAGGATAGTAAGAAGGAATTAATGGGGGAATGAAGAACTCAAGATAGATGGCATATTTCAAACAGATGGTGGCACTGAGATGGGACACACCTCGATGGGACACACCTCGATGGGACACGTCACTACAAAACGGCGATTCCCGCCGAGTATCATGGTTCCTAGCGGCAATGGAAGCGGGCGGCTGTTTCAGACGCCGGCATTATGAAACGGCAAAGCGGTAAACGCTTCCCAAAACGTGATGGGCCGATGCGATGGTGAGTGCGAAGCTGCAAAAGTAGTACCATCTTCTCGAGTGGGGTTAACATTTCAATAGACTTGGCACGCAGCCAATCACGATGACCTACCAGCCAGCAAAAGACCATAAAGCTCGCGCAATGAGGCACAGGTCGCCCGCACTCATGAGCCTAGAAGAGGGCGATGAGAACGAGAAGCGGAGGAGTGCCGAGAGGGACAAGAAGGACGGCCTTGGTATCGCGCTCCACGAGGCTGATAGTGGCATCTCCGGTCTTGAAAAGATGGGCCTGTCCAAGGTTGAGCGCACCAAGGCGGCACCGAGAAGGGGATCCTACCTCCTCAGAGCGCGTATGCGGGCGTTTCATACCCGACATATTTCTCGATCAGCAATACTCGATAGTGCTCACGGGCAAACCAAAGCTTTACCAAAGTTAGTTAGCGGATGGTTAGAAGAGAGCGGGAGGAAGAGGAAGGATGGGCCTGAAAGACACGCGGTGTCCGTGTTTGGAGGTAGTATGAAGACGTCCACCCTCGATACGTCTCGGAATCTGGATCTTTTTTTTTTTATTTTTTTTTTTTACCCCCACAGGATCGATCTGCCTGAGAAAAAACAATGAAGAATCTCGGGAAGTGTTCGACGTTCTTTTGATGTCAAATGTTTAGGATAGAAGTTGTCGCTTTTCTTCATCCCTTTTTGTCCCCCCCGAAGGAGCAATGAGGAACGGAACCTCCCCTTCGTGATTGAATCAATGTATTACGCGTTTCTCGTGGTCGCTGTTACACCCGTTTCTTCCCTCCCCATCTCCCGTTGGTGCTCAAAGCATGGAAATACAAATGATGAGTTTACTTGCCCTTTGGACTTAGTCCCCTTCTGTCGTGACCCGGTGTTAGACCTCCGAAGGGGCGTTAAGAAACCGCTCTGCTAGCATCTTCAACCAGCATGCTGTGTTTGGCACCATTCGTTCAAGGGAATGCCTGGCCAAACAGGCCTCGTCACTGCCCGAACTCACAAATTGTAAAAAGAAGGGAACATGTGTGTCATGGTGTTATTATTATTTATATACACCCAAGGTCAAGATGAGGAGCCCCCACAGAAGCTAGATTGGACCTCGTCCTCATCAGAGTCGAATACCATCTTAAAGCGCCGAGCCCCCGCTTCATTCACTAATGGCGCGCGAGGCTATAGAAACAATAACAAGTAGAATCATTATTTCCCAATCCTCAATGTCATCCGCGCCGAACTAATATGTTACCCTTGACCCCTCCTAGTCCTTTCCTTTATCCTCCTGTTTTAAACGCCGTGCTAAATCATGCCGCGGTATCGGCTCGCAAGGAAGACTTGGGGACTCTAAGGGGAGAGTACAAGGGGAACCAAAACGCCAGAACAAATTATTCTCACCAGACTCAATTAGAGAGTCATCAATCGTCGTCAATGACGACCACCTCAGCTTGAGGAGCCGCGACCTTCTTCTTCGCCAAGTCGGAAGCGTGCCTCTTCAGGGCCGGGGCTTCATCCCCATCGCTACCCTCGTCCTCATCGTCGGGGGGCTCCTCTTTCGGGCGCCACTTGCCATCTGCATTGACGTAGATTACCTTGGCCGTATTCAATCCCTGCTTATCGAGGGAATCGAGGATGCCCTGGAGGAATCCGTCGACTACAAGACGATTGGGGCGGGCGTCAGCAGAGCAAATCGGGCATTTCCAGGTATCCACCAGACTCGGCTCTTGCCAGTCAACCCCGTAGATGGCGCATTTAGCACAGTCGGCGACGTCCCTCAGTCCGTGGACGCACCTGTCCTTGCATTGACGCGTGTCCAGCCATGTCGACAGGTCGAAGGGGTCAAGATGACGACAGTCAACACCACGGCACGGAACCTTGACACGCGTAGTGCTGAAGGGGTCTGCGAGACTAATGCAAAGCTCTTGATCGGTAAGAACTTCCCCTTCATCATCCCCATCCACTGGGCAGATGGACAGCCGCGATTTAATGACGTCTAGTGTACTCTCCCCTGACAACCCCCTATCTTGGACGATTCGCATGATTGACGAGTGGCTTGCGGTTACAATAAGCTCAATAGCCCCGAAATATAAGGTGCTATTGCTGCGCGACGAGGGTAGAATGACAACAGAGAGTTCGTTGTGATCAATTCTGATAAAGCTCGTGATATTGCATGGTTGCGCCTTGCCAAAATTCTCCTTCCGAGCTACTTGGGGGTACCCGTCTTCATTCATCTTGATTGACAAGGCTGAGGGCCAAACCGTTGGCTTGTAAAGCCAGTCTCCCTCCAGGAGTATGGAGGTATTGCTTGGAGCCTCACAGATTCTGAAGCGAATCCAGCTGGAACCCTGATAATACTCGGAAAACTTGAAGGGCTTCCCTATTCCGTCGACAACTCGGGAAAAGGTGGCGCGGACCTGGGGAAGTATCTGGAATTTCAGCTTGTTTTGGGTGCCGTCTGTCGATAGTCGAGTAGGCCGAGCGAGACAAGATTCGACATACTGATAGTATCGTTCATGGGGAACAGGCACAATATCCTGGGAATCAAGCTTTCGAAGGCGCCTCGGTGGGCTCATAGTTTCTAGCATGTGGAGCGACCTCCGTGCCATCATGGTATGCTCATGAGGATACTGCATCGGAGGAATGATGGCGCCTGCGGGAGGCAAAAAAGGGGAATTTAGATTCCTCGCTTGCTGGCCTCTCTGAGGGCCGCGTTGGGGTTGCCCTGACTGCGAGGACGCCGGATGAACAGCGTACGTAGCATGCTGCCCTGAGTGCTGGGGAGCCTGGCGGCTGCCATAGTGCGGGGAGGGTTGGGGATGAAGAGGCTGCATTGTCTGTGCAGGTGGGATAACCGGATGCTGCATTCGGGAGGAAACAGGATTGGTTGGGTTGCTAGAAGATGTAGCCCATGGAGCGGACGGAGGGGCCATGATGACCGGTGACTGAGGGCCCGGGGAATAGACGTTGCTGGAGGCAGCGGAAGTCCGCTGCGTTTCTGGGCCGTGAGTTGACCGGGGTTGAGATGGCTGGCTCGGAATTCCAACTGCACTTTGAGGATTAGAGTAATGCGGGTGTTGTTGTAGTGGGGGTCGAAGCAGCGGCGAGGGTATGCCTGGGCACATGGCTTGCTGACCTGGGGGAATATTCGAAAGGAGGGTTGTGGGAGAATACGATGCAGCGGCTTGACGATAAGATGGTGGTGGTTGAGGCATTAGAGAGATGCCAAGGGGGATGGAGTGACTGCCCTGCCTAGGAGGTGATGGCCGATAAATCGGTTGATAGGCCGGCGGGACCTGAGTTGGGAGGGAAACGGCAGCTGGGTGTCCTCCGAGTTGGTGTCTTGGCTGGGGATGCTGGCCCTGTTGAAGCGATCCCGAAGCAGGACCTTCAAAGATAGTTAGAATGTAGTTTGAAGAAGCAAGGGGACTTTTGTCATGTCTGCTTTAGGCAAGGTACTTACTATTGGATATGTCCTGTAATGAAAGATTGTCCAGGGTAGCTACGAGTTGTTGATATCTTAATTCTACCTCGTTGCTAGCATTGCGTCGCTCCTTATCTGTCAAGCTCTTGTTGAAGTAAAGGCTCCTATCATAGGTAAAGGTTGTCTCCAGTGCGTGGATTATCCCCTGGGTCTTGGGTCCATCCTCGACACCTATCAACCTTCTACTCATCCTAAAGAACATATCTAGGAGGCATCCTGACCTGATCATCAGGATTTCCACAAGCTCCCAAACACGAACTGGAGTTCTGCGGCTAACTGCAGCATTAACCAAGGAAGGCCATTTCTAGGACAGCTGCCCGAAGAACTCGCCAAGTGATATACGATAGGGGATGAGGTATCCATCGGCAGGAAACCCACTAGTTTTGAGCCCAAACGGAAAGTCAGCATACCAATGGATCATACCAAGCCTCAATCGAGAGGTTGGACGAAGGGTACTTTCGAGGATCTGGCATGCCGATTCAACAACTGCGTTTGGGAGACCCAACAGAGCGTTCACTCGCGCAGAGTCGAGAGCCCGCAGACAGACAACTTCGTGGACAAGAAGGAAGAAAAGGTCACCTTCTTCTACAGCGGCACGGACGACGTCGTATCTTGGCATTTCGTAAAAAGGGTCGGCGGCGTCTTTTCCACCCAAACTTTCGATCATCAACTCCAAATCCCGGGCCCACGGCTCCGTCTCCAGTCGCGGCCGAGACGGGTCTACGCCGGTCACACCAGCATCCCCAGCAGGCCGCCCCGCCCCGGCCTGTGTTGGTGTGGAAGAAGGCGCGGCAAATAACGTGGCTACCATGGGAATGGTGCGAGGCCGAGGATCCCTAGCTCTATTCTCTTCCGGTATGACATGGCAGGGGCGAGCATCGGTGGGTGGCGGAGGCGGAGACGCTTGTGGGCGAGATGGGGAATAGTTTGGCAGGGCTCGATTAGAGGGAGGTGGCGAATCAGAGCCGAGGACAACGACGGTAGAAACAGTACGTGGGCTACTAGCTTCGCCATTTGGGGCGGGAGAAGGGAGAATGCTTGACTGGCTTCTAGAGAACGTGATTAGCATTAGGATAGTTGGACTTTAGTAGCATCAAGGGTCTGGGGGTTGACCCCAGCCGTGAGCAGACCGGCCCAACCTCGCCAATGAGGATCATTTTGACTAACCTAGTTGTGGCATTATTCACACTCTTTCCCGCCGGTGCGGTATTAGGTTCGAGAGAAGGTAAAGCAAGCGTGTTTGATAGAGGCCTCCCGTTGCGGAGGGTGTGACCAGCATGCTGAAGCGGTTGGACGGAGAATTCCAGTTGAGATTGCGACAGTGGTTGAGACTGCGGTTTAGGTAGTAGTTGCCTCAAGTTTGCGGCCCTGCGCGGTTCGCCGAGGAAAGTGTTCCAGGTTCGTTTCCGCGTCTGACCACGAGTCATGGCGTTGCAATGGCATGTCTCTCTGCAGCGACGCGGTCGGTGGAGGAGGGGAGATCTATGAGATGAATATGGCACGAGTTAACTCGATCCAACGTCGGAAAGATGTTTGCCCGGGCGAGTGGTTTGGAGGAAGCAAGCCTTTGAAGAGTTGGAAAGTAGAGTGGGCGTTCAAGGAGACAAGATTGGACAAGGAAGGGCAGACGAGGCGCGCGGTTCGGTTACTTGAATACCCTGCGTGAAGAGCTGAAAACGGCGCCGACGGAGCGGTCCGCAAGATCCCGCCCGCTTAGCCCGTTTTTTTTTTTTTTTTTTTTATTTTTTTTTTTTTTAGCCCCGAAGCGTCTGTCGAGAATTAGAATCCACAGACTGGATCACAAGGGAAGTAACCAGTTGCATCAATTGATGCGCTTTGACAAAAACGAAATGGTGGGCGATTTTGGGTGGGTCAAATTGGTGGTTCGCGAACCAGTCCAAGCTGTGGGGAACGCCCCGATTCCCTTATTAATTGGAGTAAGCCTTTCTCCTATCGGGGCAAACATATCCAGAGCATCAAATCTCCCATTTATATTACTACTGAGGGACGAATTAAGATCAATTCATTCTTCCAACCAGCCCCCAACTGGCCATCTTTCCTCACCGAAATCCTTTTCCCTCCAATAAGGTACATCGTGGGAGATCCAGTGGTGCATCCTTGGGGTTCTGCGGCACCCTATTATGATTGCGAGGAACCCTAGTGCTGTTTTCTCTCCATTGTGTATGTACATGCCAGTCGAGAGGCCGATCTATCCCCACGGGCATCCCCCTTCAAAGTGGATGGCACAATCTAACAATCTAACAGAAGCATAATGGAACCACCGCGATATATATTCCTTTCTGCTCGTGTATGTCTTGCAGTCTTCTTCTCCGACCATCTCATTCATCACTCAGCACATGGAGACTATTATCGTGGATGAGAAAGCCGTCTCGTTGTCTACTGATAGCTTCGAGGTCAAGCTGGTTAATGGCTTACCTCATTTCAATGTACGCGGTAAAGCGCCCTCGCTACACAGCAGAAAGGAGGTCTGATATGGCCAATAACCGTCTTTTCACGATCTTGCATAAGCTCTTTTCTCTACACGCGACTGCCATTGCTGAGGGTCCATCTGGCCAACTGATTATGAAAGTGAAGCGCAGCACTTTGTTCTGTAAGACTTACTAGAACTACTTCCTGATGTTTAGCTAATAGTATTCATAGTCATTGGTTCGAAAGCCACCATCGAGTTTACTTCCAAGAACGGCAAGCAGGAGGTGCTGACAATGAAGGGGAATTGGATAAGGATACTAAGTTCGTGGTGGCTCAAATCAGGCGCGAGAGCACCGCAAAGCATTATATCATGGATCGGCAAACGTATACGGTCACCGTCCGAATGTAGATATGGAGCAATATGTGTTTGTGCGGACGAGAAGAACAATGAACAGAAATGGAGGCAATAGACTAAGAAGTTTATTTCGTCTAGAATTTTGTTAATAGGATGTACTGTCGGGAGATGTCTGACCGTGAATTGTTCGCGGAGTTTGTGCCAGAGAACACATCTAGTTCAAAAAAAGAGAATATGAAAGAAAAATAGAGCTCGGTAAGTGATTGCTATTTAATCCCATGTTTGCAGCACGGCACTGGGCATGACCTAAAATGATAAATTTGGAGACAGGAAACTACCTTGTAGATCTACCCGTTTCGCAAAAGATGGAAAGTAGCTCATTGGAACTCCCCACAAACAAGGCCGCTGGAGCATCGTTTCTTTAGCTTCCCTCAGCCCAGCTGGGAACGCAGCAAAACTTCACAGAGTGCGGTACCTTGTAGAGCTCTTTCACGTGGTTTCGGTCTATATAACAGCCGGGAACGTGGTATCTAAGTTCTGAAATTGTCCTATGTATACCTCCGAGGTGTTCCAGGATTTGATGTTTGGTGAGGTTCTCGAGAGCTGGATGCGGGAGGTAAGGATGGCGCGACGGAGCGCGCAGGCCGCCAAGACTATAAAGATTTTACCCAAGCCCAACCACGGCCGACGACGGGGCTACGGCTGTTGCCTTGATCGGCGTGGTGAACTTGGTGGAGGTGGCGCACAATATCATTGACTTGGTAGGGGCGTAAACGTTGCGTGATGCCGGTGAAGATGATACCTTCCTCGGGGTGGGGCGCCGGGATCAAGCTTGAACAGCTGGCAGGTAAGGCCCTAACCTTCTTCAGCCGTCGCAGTAGCGAGCTCGGACAGGATACCTTGGGCAGGTGGTGGATCGGAGGGGCCGGGGTGCTGCCTACGGCCATGATGGGAGGTTGGTCGTCGTGGTCTTGGCTGTTGATGTCGCTGATGTTGTCAACGTTGCCAGTGCCACTGCCATCAACCGCATCATCGTCTGCGCGATCGGTGTTGTCGGCGTCGTCGGTGCTGTCGGTGCGGGCGTCCACCCTGCCCTGATTGCTTGTGTCAACCTCTCTGGCAATAGCGGTAACGCTGACGCTACTGGATCGACGGCTTGACGTGGGGGAAGCTGGCCTGCTGGAATGGGGAGATGATGGAGCGACGGGAGGTGCTGAGGACGGAACTGTAGGCGGCTCTCCATCGGACGGGGGTCCCAGCGCAAGACCTACAGGGTTCTCGGACACAAACACTAAATCATCGTCGCTGTCCGCGTCGTGCTCGTCTTTGGCGAGGACGGGTTGTAGTAGGGGTGGCGAGTCGACGCCCGTGGTCGGCGCAATGGTTGCGGGCGCCTGCTAGGCCAGGTGATCGAGGGGATACTGGTGTACCCTGGACGCAAAAACATACAGTTAGCCCCATTTGCTCGAACAGAAAGCGAAAAAGTCAAGTGAGAGGGAGTGAATAGGGAGGAACCCCGATGGCGGGACGGGGCTGGTATGTCTCACACACACACACACACATGGATGAGGAGGCTACATACCAGACGTGATTGGCACACAAGAAAGCGCACAGCAGCAACGCCGCGGGCCACACGGCCGTCGGTGGATATGTCCTGTAGGAAGAGGGATAGCTCGTTTTCGTCTTTGATCTCGCGACGGTCGAAGCCCGGTGCATATCCGAAGATCAGTCGGGTAGAATCGCCATCTCTGCTGACGAGAGGCAGGGGAAGGGCTCGGGCCGCTCAATGGAGCACACCGCCAAGGTCGATGTCGGTGGCGAGGTAGGGGGCTCCGCGATCCCTCGCGCGCTCGCGGAGGAAGGCCGAGGCCAAGTTGTGTGGGTAGCGTCTGGTAAGGCCGTCGCCATCAACGTAGTCCTCGGGTGCGACGATAAAGAGATGGTTTCGAGGTTAACGGAAGAGGCGTCATGCCCTGCCCCAGCATAGAACTCGACGCGTCTACGCTTGTGAGACCCTGGCGGCGACGATGGGAGGGTAGGGTAACTAGTGACGACTTTCCTCGATAGGTGGATGGAAGGGTACTACTACTACTGGCCTCAGTCTAGTCAGCGGTAGAACAGCATGGATGGAGATATCGAGATGGTTGGTATGGGGGCGTGAGGAAGGAAGAATGGGGAACCTTTCAGCGTCGTCGGCTTGATGTCGGCTCAGCTAATTTCACAGAGGGAACTGTGAAGTGTCTAGGAACACGAAGTACGAAGTATTCAGGGGGAAATTGGAAAAAATCTTCCAGGGTGGCTGTTAGGAATCACTAGTCTGACAATGTACCGAGGTGCGGAGAGACATTGATACGCCTAATCACCTGGTGCTATTTTATACGGATGTACCTTTTATGGATAATAGCCCGCTGGGGTCGGGCGCACACGGAGTACCTACATCTACTATGACTTAAACTGTTACTACATGTACAACCCCTAAAAATGAAGGCGATACTATTGAAAAAGCAATTAAAAAGAGACAGCCACGCTGAAAAATCCATGAGTCCTTTGTTGGATAATGACAGTGATATGGAGGAAAGACTTAGCTCAAACGGGGTCAGACGGTCTCGGATCGTCTGATGTCGCAAATTACCCAAAATACCACTGTAAATCAGGCCTCTTCGGACGGCAGAGGGTCTTCCGAAGTCGCACCATTAAAAAGGAAACGTTGTGGGAATGGAATTGGTTTGGGCTAGGGTTTGTGACTGAATACCTGTCGACGGTGAAGGAAGCCATCTACACTTGGCGGCTCCTCGAGGCGCTGAAGCTCATATTCAATGAAGAACTCGTGGTAGAATGCGACAACCGTCAAAATCTGAGGCTTGTGACAGAAGAGAGGGCCAAGCTCGTCACCCAAGCTCCGCCATGCGGATATCCATAACCAGGGCGCGTGGAGATGGGTACTTCTTGGCTGTTTGGTTGACTTGTTTAAGAGATCACGCATGCGTCATGCCAATGGTGCTCCCGTATCCCCTTCTTCTCTGCCTCGTCGCTGCGGCTGCCGCCACTGCTCCGTCCATGCAGGATCCCGTAAACTCCGCAAAGATGTCAACTCACGGCCAGACATCTCCCAACGGTACCAAGAATTCTCATATAGACAAAATAAACTTTTTAATCTATTGCCTCCATTTCTGGTCATTGTTCTATATAATGTAGGAATAATTGGAAGCTTTGGTGCTAGACGACCGAAACCACGACGCCTATCGATTCCGAAGCGTCGGTGCGACTGCTTCCTCCACTCCGACCTCCACATCCATCTAATATCCTTCCGGCCGCACCTTTACAGAAGACACCACACCACTGGTGGTTATCCTCAACAACCTATGATGTGCCACTCCGAAGACGGGCGGTTGCATCGACTTCTACCCGCTTTCGCCGAAAGCCAGACAAATCTCTCCCATGCGGTGTAATAAATCGGGTCACAGACCACCTCCTGCTCCTCGTGAAGGGAGCGCATGATCTCGTCGGCTTCCTCATCATCCACAGCCTCGACCTCTAGATCGAGGTTGGCGTCAGCGAAATGTGCAGCGCGTGCTTGCCGGTAGAGGATGTCGGAATACTGCTCGGAGGGGTTAGTAAAGAGGAAGAAGGGAGAGGGGCGGAATGTCTGCGGGTCGGCAAGGGGGCTCGTCAGCCTCTCGGCCACAGGTTGATCTCCCGAGAGTGTCCCTTCTCTTGGCCAACCGGGAGATGTAGAGCGTGGTGCGGGTGGCCGGAAAATTCGGGACCCGGTTGGCTTCCTTGGCAGCGACATGGGTCGGCGCGGGGCTCACAGATTGAATGGATTTGGAAGCATGTCATCAGCCAAAATACTACATCGTTGTCCGCCTTAGCTGAAAAGATCTTCTCACTGTACGATTTTTACTTCAAGAACGATGTGAATTTGATGGCTGCTATCTAGCGTGGATCTACGTCAAGCATCGCGCCAAGATGGGACACCACGAGCAATCTTCAGGATCTTCTTTGTGGTTTCCACGTCATCTCCCTCGGAGCAAACTTTGGAACTATCGGTCTTGCCGGGAAACTCGCTATCTGCCCGGCGATTCTGATTGAAAATCCCATTCTGGTCCCAGCACGCCATTTGCGGCCACATATTCGAGGCCGGCGAGGCTTCATATGCCTGTCGCACCTGCAGCACCGGCGTCAGTTGCGTTCTCTGCAGCCGATGCTTCGGTGCGACCGACCACACTGGCCATATGATTAGAATCAACATTTCCGTCGGCAACAGCGGCTGTTGCGATTGTGGGGACAAGGAAGCGTGCACTGTACCATTCACTCGGAACTCGAGGGTGTGTATGGCATGGCTGACAAGGGAAATGCGATGAGTTCTGTCCCTGAAGAGGTTATTAGATAATCGATTATCGTGGCTGTGTCGAGAGTTATCAACTTCATTTGCGACGTCGCTTCGTGCTCCCCGGAGCGGAGCAGCTTCGCCAACCCCAGAATCCATCGCGAAAGATGAGATAGCCTCCAGGCCCGACCTACTTAGTCATCGCCTTCACACAATCTCCACGTGACACCGCGTCACCAACAACATCTGGTCAGAGAACATCAATCTTCACCACTCATCAAGGCAGGCAAAGAGTCACTTTCTTATAAAATAGCCAAGGCGATGCCAGTTTGAATCATTACCATGTAGAATCAAAGCTCTTCCACAGTTTGAGTTGATCTGCATGGAGGGCTCGGTCGTCAACGTCAAGGCCTGTCAATCATGGTTACATCCTTGTACCGCGAGTGCGTTCGGACTACATATCAATTGGCGTGGTGGTGTAAGGTCAACACCAACCGTAGCTACTGGCCGATGCCTATAGTTGGGAGGAAAGGCTTCGGCACGCAAAGCGATTTCGAGTAATAGAAAAACTGGCGAAGCCAGTTGGGATTCCTGGTCATGAACACTTTCATCTTCAATTGCCATTCTATATCTAACTCGATCAAGGTCATCTCCTCGCTATTCCGGCGATCGTCGAGGATCTGGCGAATTGGTTCGAACCTGACAGTCTCCATCTTCGAAGGGCTTTCAAAGCTCGTACAGGTCATGTTGTTGAGTCTACCGGGCGTGGATACCTGGCGACATTTTGTGGCCGGAGATTTGTGGCCGGAGGCTTGAGAGATGTCAGGCGGACTGGGCATGAGTCCTGTCGCGAGCCCATCCTTGTTGGGGACATTCCCCACAGAGGTGGAAGGCGCGGGGTCGGAGAAGCGGACACGGCGTTTTCTTTGCCGTCGGGGCGTGATTGTCTCTGGGAATGGCAGGACCTCTATCGAGGCCTTGGGTTCGGCGGAGAGCGACACGAAGGGGGATCCGGCCTACCAGTTCGGCCGAAATCGAGTCCATCTTTGTTAGTCATTGACCAACTCCTGGTATATATCGGAACAAAAGAGTTTGTGGCTGTGTTTTATGATATTTATTCGGAGTAGTAGAAAATGTTGTTCTACAATGCAGCATAGTCAGTACCTATACTCTTCCGGAGGAAACTTTCTCCGTAGCTCTTCGCAGTAGTGCATCTAGTCCTTGAAAAGACGGAACCCCTCCCGCTGCGTCCTGTATCAATCTCTGTCTGTGACAGCGCCATATTGCTCTAGTATCCAATCCAGAAAAATGTCCCACGGCTTCTTCCATTCCGCATAAACACCTTCTCGCTCACGGGCCGACATATATGAGTGTTGCAGGCTCCACTCAATGAGCTGCCGCCAACCATGCAGCGATATATCTGACTTGCCAATCATGGCCTGGTAAAAGCCGTGGGATAATGTTGACCTGTAGGCATCTGTGTGTCAGCTCTGCTCATAGCAAGCCTCATAGAGGCGAGAGGAAATATAGGGCTCGTGGGCGAGAGGGTTTTGGCTTCGAGTGTTATTCGAGCAGGAACCTGGTCGAGTTCGCCCTCTTGCTCCCGATATCCCCGTAGTCTCTGGCTAGGAAATCCGAACTGAGAAGAAGGCGGCGGCGGGATCTCCCGCAGATTCCACTTTTATGGGCTCTGGTCGCTCGCTACTTGGTCCGTAGAGCAGACCAAGACTTTCGAAGATTTTTGGGTCTATGCACGAAAGCACCAGCTGCATAAAGTCAGTTTGCCGACAAAACTTCTCAATAGCCATGGTCTTTTCCGGACAGTATTCCAGTTCCGCGTGCATGTATGACACATGAAGCCTGGCAGCCAGTTGGGCGGTGGGAAGGGGAAGGGCGCATCAACCTCTAAGAACCGAGGCACCGAGTACCGATAACAATGGCCTACCTCAATAAACTGGGGATCGATCTGTTTGGAAGTGCTCACTGGCGAAAGAATAAGGCCGCGTCCCATGGCTGTGTGTACGGTAGATTGTTAGATTGCTATATAACATAAGCTGATATTCCGTCTCGCAACAATCTAACGCCAAACAATCTGACCAATCTGAAAATCAACCATCAATGTAATCTTGGCCTTTCCGCGTCGCTCGTCTAGGGTCCATCACACCACATGTGACGATATGGCTCTCCCGGGGATACAGGCAACGTTTCTTCCCTTCAGGCTTTTCTTTGCGGTTCGACTCCTCCTATCAACCGCGCCTGTCTCTAGGTAGTGCCTTCCCACAAGGATACACCTACCCTCCAGCATCCGTAGGCGAAAGGCTTCGCATATTCCATGACACTGTACCAGGCGCAAGTCTAGATGCCTACTGCCTGATCTACTATGTCTACCGCCGCAAATAGGACCTCGTCCGCCTCGACCTCACCGACTTCGACCCCCATTGCCTCCGCAGGCATAAGCACCACCTCTCCCCGCCCAACCTTTCTGACTTGGCCTATGATATGCGTCCTTGAGGAACCATGGGCGACGTCTCAGTCTATCACGGCCGACGAGCTAACCCTCGACCCCGATTCGGATGACGATGTAATCATCGACGACTCCGAAATCATTTCTGGCCCCATCTCCTGGAGAGCGATGAGCGCTTCCCCTGAAGTTGACCTGCTCTTTCCCGAGCTATACAGCATGAGCACAGACCCCCTCCCAACTCCCCCGAGGTCCCCTCATGTAAGCCCTAACATCGAGGCCGGTTCCTGCGGAATCTATCCTCTATTAGAGCAGGATGAACTGGAGTTTACTCAGACAGCAGACGCGCTCCAAAAGCGCAAGATGGTTGGAGAAGCTAGTATGATCCGCGATAGCTGCGATGGCCGCAACCATCCCTCATTCGGTATTTACGCTGAAACATCCGAGTTTGATTCGATCTTTCACGACTGCCCTAGTACCTCGACGTCGATGGCCACAGTAGGCAGTCCAACGATTAAGCCTAGTCATTTCGCTAGTGGGCTCAAGGGGGGGGACGATGGCAGTTGGGTCGAGATTGAGCGAATGTTGGATTGGGATCTGGCGCCGGGGGCACCAGAACTCGAGGAGCTTGAAGGTCTGCTGGATTCATACTAATGTCGGAGGGCGTGTTGGAAGGGGCACGAAAATCCTTGCTCATTGGAGTTCAGAAGGGGGTCTGCATCGTCCGGGGGTGTCGGTGGCTGGAAAGACTTGTTAGTGGACTGATTTTCGAGAGTTTGCGAGGACAGGAATAGAGGGCAACTTTATATATACAGCTACAATAAGAAATTCGAAACGCGAGTTGTTAGCTTAGGCTTGCTTCAGCAGGGTCTCGATTTAGATGAGCCATCTGAAACGTGACAGCACATGTCACCGATAGTTACTCGTGCGGATAGGTCGAGGAACTGTCCCACAGCTGAGAGCTATCGGCGGGTCTGTGTCGAATGCGGCCACGCGGTTCACGACACCAACAGGAAAGTAACCTCACTGGAAGGCAGGAGTCGTATTCTATCAACAGCAGTCCTCGTTTGAGGCAATCGAACAATTATCTGGAAACGACATACATCGGCAGCGATCCTGTTCTTCTCTCCAGTTAGGCCACCAGCGTGACCCCCTCCTGGATGCTTGTGGCGAGTGCCTGGCGGAGAGTGGAACGGACAGAAACTGGGCCTCCCTCGAGTCAAGCAGACCCGCTGACTCCAAGAGTCCGAGAGTCTTGATTGAGCCCCTGATGACTGATTGAAATGCTATGTCTCTTTATCTCTGGGCAGGGTCTCCCATCCCGTCACTTCCCTCCTGCGCCTGCACTTTCCAGCCCTCCCTCTAGCGACTTGGCGGAGGCCGTCCCTCAACAATATCCCCCGCCATCTACAAAATTCTTCAAGATTCTATCACCTCATTATCCGGGCATAATACTTCTCTTCCAAATGGTCAACGACCTGCTCAGGCCACCATGCACCGTCCGGACCAGCACGGTTCGTCATGCCAGTAAAAGTCCAGCCTGAGACAAGAAGGTGAACCGAAATGCGCTCTTCGGCTCTTAGGTCCCAACTAAGATGTTCGGCAGCCGCTTTAACGGCCGCTTTTGATGCATTATATGCTGGGTTTCCAGGGGGGGTTTGTAATGCCTTGCTTGGATCCTGTGATGACGATGGAGGCGTAATCACCACCTGCTGCAGTTTGTTTGACTGAAGGTAAAAATGTAGAGATGCCATTCACAATGCCCATAAAGTTGGTTTGTAGAGTACTCTGGAAAGCTGCCGGAGGATACCCATTCCTGCATTCAGCGCCAAGAGATTAACTCGGCCTACGCCATGTTTATTAGTCCATTCCAGTTTCTGGGCGCTCGAGACCCTTTGCCGCATGACCTCCTTGAGCCTGTGGATATAGTGGTCGATCTCGATTTCCCAATACTCGCGCTCAGAGATCCGCATTCGATGCTTGGCCACTTCATCGGGCGTGAAGTGGCCATGCAGTTCTTCACATCTCTAACTGTAGCTTTCCTCAACATTGTTGGTCCGGAATTGGGGTTCGGGAGTGGCTTGGTCTTGTTTTTCGTTTTCTTCCTATAATAGTATTGTTACTTCTATCTTATGAGAGCTAGGAGCGACTCCGCTTGGTGGCGAATTCATTTCTACTCGAATGAAGCGTGAAGATACTTAGTTCTACCCGGGCGGCGAACCTAAAATGTCAACACTCACAATCGTGTCTACCTGTCGCGAAATGGCAGCGACTTCACGCTCCTAAGATGTTCTGAAGGAGTGCTGATGAATTAAGTAACGTCACCGATGGGAGCTTTTAGCTGCGGAGAGAGTCATACTCAGAACATCCTTTTACAATTTGTGTCACCCAAACCCTGTGAATTTCTTGCGCCACATTTCAAAAGCTGATGACTACAATATTCAGTGCCGCGCTATTGGCAAGTATCTGATGGAAATCACTCTTCTCGACCATCGGTTCAAGCTATGTCGCCGCTGGTGCGATGGCCTAGTTTCTGGCCACTCGTGACGGACACACGGGACTCGTCGTGGAGCTGACGCTTCCTTTGGCTTGAGTTAGCAAAAATTTAGGTTCGTTGGTAGTGCTATGGGATTGATTGATTGATCGTTACTCCACAACCACTGACATTTCCAGCATCTTCGTCCATTCCCGGCTCAAAGATCACAAATCCAAGGGCCGGGATATGGAGACCGGATTCCCCGAACCCTTCTGTGGGCGTAAGTTTCTACGTTCGGCTCTATGATAAAATTCTAACAGGTAGTCTATAGGCCGGAATACAACACTTCCCTTCCCAACATCGATTGCAGATAGCTCATTATCAGAAGAAGACATAGATCCGGCCTGGGCTGAGGAGATACACCGCTTGATTGGCTCCTTTCACCCAGCTGAGAGGACGCCTATGGAGACGGAAGTTCTCAAGGTGGACGACGAAGACGTATAACTATTCACAATCCGGGCCGACATATCTCACGAATGCTGTGGAGAGGATACCTTCACCGAACACGAAAGATATTCGATAATAAGCGACTGTTAACGTGGCAAAGTTCAGAGCCCCGTCGCATACCATGGGTCTGTTGAAATCTAAAGAGGCTGTGTGCTCATCGCTCCTCGTCCTCGGAAAGGTCGTAGTACTGCAAGGGGAGGGTTCGTGAGGGCTTATCAAGGTCTACCTCATGCCTCAGCCGCGCCCAAGCGGCAAACACAAGCCCGTTCAGCAGCTTCGGTCGATGCTTGCTATCGCTGCGCGCCAGGAATTCGCCAGCTCGATCGGCTGCCCACACAGCCTTTTCCATCCCACCTACCTTTGACCAAATCGCCTTGCTGTCTGTCATCCACTGGATCATCGTGCTAAACGCAATGAAATTTGGATCCCCGCTTTCTAGACATCGGAATTTCCTGGGAGTTTCTGCTTCAAATGCTCAGATTACTCTTCCTCATCTAACAGGTCTCCTCGCTGGCTTGTATCTCCAAATGGCGTATATGCTCACGAAGAATCGAGTGTGACGACTAATGAACAAAGCGATGAAGGATCAAGACAAAATTGTGTGGACACTGAGCCGAATATAGGACTCACCGCGGCTTTAAACAAGCTGCGCATCTGGTCATCACATCGGTCTGCTATCGACTACTCCTAAATCCAAGCCACATAGCCAATCGCCCCGGCCCCACCTCCAACAGGAATGCCTGGCAAACACCCGCGCTAACGACGACATTCGTAGGCTTTGCTGGTACGCGAGTTGGCAACAAATTCACACTTCTTTCCTCAAATACACCCATAAACTCTCGTCGAGGCGCTCCTGCTGAAGGCTATCAATGGCGCACCCTGTTAAACGCCACGGCGCCTCCAGCCTCTCCACCAGTGTCGAGTTCACCTACTTCAGTGCTTTGCCTCCTAAGCTACGCCTAATGATTTGGGGGCATGTTATACGTCCTCGAGTTATCCGAGTGACAAGTTATATACTCTTAAGCGAGTATACACCTCTATTTCTTCTGAACTGCTGGTTCTCTTTGCTTTTTATAAAGCTCGACTTTGATTAATGTTAAACTGTTACCTAGTCCTTAACGAAGACATCATTTCATATACACAGACTGCTATATTCTTAAGCCCTCCTTGACCTAGGATCCATGGCCGCCATATAACATATAGGATATAATAATAAAACTCTAATAGAAAATCACACCCCGTAAACAACCCTGATTCTATTTCAATTAACGTCTGTGAGGAGGCATGGGCCCTGCGGTAGGCATAGGTACACCCCCGTTGTGAGGCACAGACATTCCGGGTACTGGATGAGGTGGTCTGATGTGAGAAGAAAACATGGCTGTAGTAACATTCGGCTGTATTCTGGTAGCTGGCTGAAGCGGCCTAGTAAATGCAGAAGCCGTAGGTGGTCTGTTGGCAGGCTGACGCATTCTGCTAGAGATAAGATTTTGAGCTTGAAGGGCGGGGTTCTGTATTGGTGTGGTGGTAGCCACGGGCGGCGTTCCTATGGGAGGTTGAGAAACAACTCGCCTTCTCTTGGCCTCTCTCTCCTCAGTTGCACCCAGCCGGGCGAGAATATCCTGGATCTAAATACTATGACTCTGGAGAGTGTTAGTGGCGCTGCCGGGTAGATCGAGGCTTATGGTGTTAATAATTGCTTTGTAGAGTGTTTGCGTATTAATGTTTCTGTACTGGGAATGTAGTGATTCGCAGAATTGCTGGAGGCCGTTAACCTGTGTCATCAACTGGCTCAGTCGGTCAGTGACTTGGCGTATCGACTTGCTTGAGGCAGTATCCGGCGCGGTGGCTAGGCCACCTGCTACGACAGAGCTGGCGCTAGTCCTGATGGTCCTCACGACTCCGTCAATTTTGTTCTTAACATCGTCCGCGGCCACTTTGATATCCTTGATTTGATCCTCAGTGTAACGTAGTCTGTTCCGAAGTTCCGTGGTTTCCTTCTGAGTTGAGTCGGCTTGCGCATCGACAGCATCGAGCAACTGCGCAGTCTCATCAGCGCAGCGGGCGAGGTTTTTGGCTGTGGTGTTGAGGACCTTGAGGGATTCCCCCTGACGGGATTGGAGAGCCCTGACCTCCGTGATTGTCGCTGCCGTCTCGGCCGGCGTGTTTTCGTTGATGCTAGCTTGGCTCTCCGGGGCTGCTCTACCCTCGACGGCGTCGAGTCGTTTTCGCAAATCATCAACCCAGCCGCCCACCGTCTGGATCATGACATCCTGCGCGGCTTTGAGATTCGCAGAGAGCTGAACAGACTTGGCAATTTCGGGGGCCACTTCGACCTTTACTTTCTCCGCAACGGCGTCGACATCTACTGAGGGCGATGTACGGTTCTCTTCAAGGGCACTGAGGCGCTTGTTAGCATTTTCGTCTTCCTTTTCGAGAAGAGATATTTTTGTCCGAATGTTAGGCAGGGCACTGTCCATCTCCCAGAAAAGATCGTCAAACTCGCTAGGGTCGAATGCGCCCAACTTTTCCTTATGGATCTTAACTGTGGCTTGTAGGTCACGAAGAGCCTCGGCGATTTCCGTCAAGTCTGCTGGCTGCGTTGGCTGCGCGGCCTGGGTTCCCTGTGAGGACAGCGTTGACCTCAGGTCTTGCAGTTTGCTTTCGTACGTATTGACCTTGGCATTTAGCTTGGAAAGGGCCTCGGTGATTCCCGATAAGTCTGCTGGTGGTGTTGGCTTCAAGCTGCGCAGTCTCTCTTCGTGAGTATTGACCTTAGCCTCCAGTTCACGAACCGCCTTGGAGACTTCCATAAAGTTGGGCGGCAACGCCGGACTGGGTGAAGCAGACGCAATCCGGGCTTTATTGGCGGCCTCTAAATCTGAAACTGCTGAAATGGCGGTACTAACAGCGCCAGCTACCCGAGATAGCCGGCTTCCGGTATCATTGCATATTGAATCTAGCTTTTCAGTGGCTCTCTCGATCTTATCAAGACAGCCCTTCAAGTAAGTATAGGTCATCTTGCCGCGATTTTCCTCCGCAGCCATCCGCAAATGAAGGTCCTTAGCCTCTATCACGCTTCTTTGATGATCCATGTCTAATTGCCTCATGGCGGCTTGCAGCTGAGAGACGTCTTCGTTCAGCTTCCGCTGTATACGGTCGAGTTCTCAGTAGTCAGTCATAGGCATCTCCTGAGCGGGGCTGGGTTCCTTGTCCTTGGCGTGTAGTGATTGGATTTCTGATTTCATGGCCTCGCGCTCTGTGGCGATTTTCTGTTTCTCATCGACAAGCTTTGCATAATTGCTCTTGAGGCTCTCGTGCTCGCTGGACAAGCTCTGAAGCTGCGATTGAAGATTTTGCATTTGGTTTTGGGTGGCTTCGTTGTTGTCTGTCATCATCTTGGTAAGTGTGTCTACACGACTGGCGAGACTATGAAGGTCACCACTATCAACTGTAGGAGGTATGGCGGTGCTGGCGGCGGTTGATGATTGTAGAGGTGGTTGTGGTGATGAGGAACGAGAAAGCTTGCCGAGCATGGTGGTTATCAGGTCTCCGAGTACCCTGTGTTGGTCTGTGGCCATCTCTTTGTAATCTCTGCAGAGATCACGGAGATCCGTTTCTCCCTTCTGGACACTGAATTTGAGCACCTCGGCGGCTCCGGCTATTCCCGGAGCCTTGCGCATATGCTTGGCCAGATCACTCTTTCGGGTTGCCAGAATCTGCTCAGAGGCCTGCACCTTGAGTTTCAATGCCACCCTGCCAGCCAGAAGCTCGGCGAATTTGTCAAATAGATCGAGATCTTGAGCACTACCTGCCTTAAAAGCTAGGGATTGAGTACTCCCTGAAACCTTGACGAAGGCTGAAGGAGGTTTTGCTTTTTGGGAGACAAGATCGTTAGTAAGAATATATATAGTAGCGTAAGACAACTACTGCAGCTGGTTAGGTGGTCGCGTGGTTTTTAAGAAGTATTGACTTACCTAGGAGATTCTGCGATGTGATCGAGGGATGGCGCTGGGGTGGTGGTTCGTGCCCTCCGATTCCACCTTGACCTAGAGTAGGCCTAGAACAGGCTATACTATCCTCAAAGCTAGGCTTCTTAGATCGTAGATCCCAGTCTGCGCCGTTTTAGTCTCTGCCCCGATCCCTACTGTTCTCCCTACCGGGATAGCGCTTTTTACCAAAGTCACGCTCTGGAACGCTTCTCTCGCGGTCATGGCTCGTATCCCAGCTTGGGCGACGACCTGGCGGTGGGGAATATGGCTCGCGACTCCGGCCTCTGGGCCCAGTCGGCAGAGGTCGGTAATTATCTCTATCCCCCATCCTCTCTCTCTCTCTCTCTCTCTCTCTCAAGCTGTAATAACTTTAAGGCATGCAAGGTAGACGCGCTTTTCGGTCCAACCCGCCAGTGTGACCGTGTATGGAATTCAATAAATCGAAACGTGTTGTCTCACCTCGATGGCCTACTCACGTGACGAGATCAGAGAACTACATGCTTGACCTCCAGCCCAGAGCACAGACAGCCCCTTCCCATTTGGTGCCCATTGATGTTGCACAGTAAAGGATGGCACAGGCTATAGCAGGTACATTGGCCCTTCCTTCTAGCTTCCAGCTCTCCCAAGCTAACCCGTAGAGAATTGATGTCCTCCCGTACCCACATCGCGATACCTTCCAATCAGATTAGCCCAGTTTATCGACCCTTCTCACTTTCAACATCATCAATCATCAATGATTGCTCAATCCAGGTCCCTTACCCCCCAAAGCTCCCCATCACACACGGGATCCTCTGTCCAACCCGCAATATCCACACCCGCATCTCAAGCTCTCTTACATCCATCCCCCGAAATGTCAACAGATCACCACGACCCGGCCTAAGACAGCCCATCATCAAGCTACCCATCACCCCCAACAGCCGACGCCACCATCGACATGATGACAGCCGCCGCCGCATCCACAACAATCAGCCCCGAGCCCTCGCGACCGCCCGAGCCCACTCCATCGACGACGCATCAAGTCCACGTAGGGGAGAAGCGCTGACGTGACGAGGCTAGCCTCGAGCAACGCCACCCCGCGCTGTCAATGGCCGTCGCGGCCGACGCGCGAAGAGCCGAAGAAGGAGAGGGCGGAGGGCGGGAAGCTGAGGCTCAACAGCAGCCGAGAGAGATGTCGAGCTATCCAGACCTTAATCTCGGGCTCGATAGATAGAAACGGCACAGGCTGAACGAGGAACAAATACAGATCGTATAACAACAGCAAGCGTAACAGTCATCACAACAACACCCAACACTATTGCAATCACCTTCTGCGAAACCCCGAGGCCGCAGAGCGGCTAATGCCCCGGCCGAATTCTCCCACACCATCAATACACGACAACAAACATACACCAGGACAGGACAAGCTTGCGACCGGTGCAAAGTACGTCAATGGCTGCTGCCTTTCCCTTTTCCCTTTATATTCTTCCTTTTTCTACCTGTCGCGATTGTCCAGAACCTTACACCTTCCAAAACAGGTCCGCAAAATAAAACGCGACGCCCTCCCCGAAGGCTGCTCAGCCTGCACCACCGCCCGCGTAGAATGCTTCGTCACCGACCGCGTCTCCGGCAGGACCGAACGCCGCGGCTACCTCCAAGAAGTCGAGCGCGAGCACGAGCGCATGCTCCTCTACATACGCGACCTCGAGCGCGTCATCGCCGACAGCACCGAGATGGCGAGCTTACCCCCCGGTGGGGAGCTCGCCGTTACGCCGGTTGTTGTGGACGGGGATGCGCAGGCGGATTGGGAGCAGGTTGGGTCGGTGCTTGTGAGGGGGTTTAGGATGAGGTATGGAGTTTTTTGTGGATGGGCATGATGGGGGTGAGAATCATGCGTAGCTGACGGGGGTTTGGACGAGGTTAGTTCTATGGTGTTTTTATCTTGTTATCATTATTTTCAAGGGCGGCCAGGCTTTCTAAACTCGCCCATTGAACGGAAAGGAATGGGGTCTCTCTATCGGCCTCGGCGCTATTTCGGGGTGCTATAATCCGACTCATCTCAGGAATTTCTTTCCTGGTCAACACGTTTTGTTCCCACAGGTTATGGGACCAGTCTGCTCTACCCCCTGCTAGGCTACCTTTGTGCCACCAGCTCGCTCGTCCGTTTGTTCGCCAGGAAAGCATCACGTCCTAGTCGTAGGCGTGAGGGCACACAATGGCGGACAAGAGGACTACGGAAATGTCTGGAGGGCTCCTGGAGATGGGGGGCCTGACGAAGCGGACTACGTACGGGAAGAGACCCGCGGCGTCGACATCGTTACAAGTTCGCCAGAGACCCCAAGAAGAGGTGGAAATAGAGGAGTCAGTCTCAAACGAAGAATCCCTTGTGGGAGACGGTTATTACGACCAACGAAACCCCGCTACGGCCTATCGTCCCTAACGACGCCGAGATGTTGGATGTGAAGAGTTCGACCGACTCCTTGCTATGGTGGCTGGAAGGGCTGGACAAGAAAGCCAGGCTCGATATCCCCCTATTCCTCCGCCATCAGCTCCAATTCCGTCTGCCCCCATGCCATCGGTGCCAGCGCCATCGAGATTTGCACAGTCTGGGCTGCAGACGCCCGCCCCAATCCCAACCCCGCACAAAACCCTGCTCAAAACCCTGCTCAAAACCCTGCTCAAAACCCGTTTGAAAACCGACTGGGAGGCCAGGGCATGGCTTATTCCCTCGGGACACTGCTATAAGGAGAGGCTAACTATGAAAGATGGAAGGCCTCCATTCGTACTTACCTCAGAGCAGCTGGCTTACTGCGGTATATTGAACAAGATGTACCGATCCCTGACTCGAATGATGAAATCGATGTCTGGGATGCTGAACGAGCTCGCTGTTATAAGCTCCCTCTCGCATAAGGCAGCTGACACCATCGAAAACGCCGATTTCAGGCCTGGCTGTGAGGATCCTTTCAAACTGTGGAACACCATCGAAGACACGATCAGGCGTTCTGACATTGAACGCTTGGCGGATATTTTCGCGGAGCTCACGTCGATAAAGAGGACGGCATACACACCGATTTCTCTTCCTCAAAAGTCGACTGGCGCCCAAGGAGCCACTCCCCGACTATTATGCCGCGCTAGCCCTGTTGAACACGATCAAGGGCTTTGACGATGAACTGAAGCACGTTATCAAGAAGGATCTAACCTTTGCTGAAGTCCTGAAAAACGTGCGAATTGTAGAAAGCCGCGAGAACGCGAAGTTGGATCAAAAGCTCAGCCCGGCAGAAACAGGAGACGACCACGAACACCGAGAAGCCCACTTACAAGTACTATAAACGACTTCATTCTGTTTCCAGACAAGATTCCAGCTGACTTGGAAGGCTAGGGACACACTGAAGAAAACGGCGACTGAGATCAAAGATCCTAGGGTGTCGACCCAATCCGGACTCTCCGCTCTAAAATCCCAAGTAAATCTATAATAAATATTATATAACTTTGTAATTCCTCTTCTTCCTCATATATAGCTCTTTTAATTCCTTTAAATTTTTAATTTTCTAACTTTTAAAT
>SJVG01000263.1:0-42744 GCA_034774675.1 Scedosporium minutisporum
AAATATAGTAAACTATAATAGAAGTATTGATAGTAGTATCTTTATTTTTAGTAATCTAGATAGTAGTATATTAGTATATAAGGTTAAAGGCGCCCGGGCCGATTATAGAAGTTGCCGGAGACCACGAGAAAGAGCCGCAGGGCTATGAACCTAAATACTACTTACACATACATAAGAGGAGGAGGACCCCCGCAAAGGTTGCTGTCAGGAGGCAGAGGATACTACGTCAAGCAGCAGGAAGCGCATTCGATTTTAGGTGATCAGTTGTTTCCCTTATCTAGAGAGATTATTTTCGGCACAAGATATCTTATTCCTTACTTCAACATTCCCCCTTCGTTCTTACTTGTTCTATACTCTTTCGATATCTGTGAATCCTCGCATTGCAGATTCCCACTGAACATCACATCGTGAATGCCCCTGTGGGGTCATGGTGACCTCGTTACGACCATTGAACCTTTTCGACATTGAGCCACTTTCGCCTGTATGCCCTTTTATTAAGAGCGGGTTATGCACTACGAACTTGTGGTTGTGTTGCCTGGCTCGATCACAATATGTGGATAGGCAATCCCGCTCGAGCGATTCTGAGTAAGGCTGTTATCGGAGAGACTTTAAGTAATAACCTAGTTGAAAAATGCGTACGCCAAGCCGAATAGCAGTTTCCTTGTATAATGAGTACATCCCGCTGACGGGGAAGACAGGCTCGTGTTGGTGATGCTCTCTAGACCGAACTTGAGAGGCTCGCTTAAAACTATCTAGAATACATGTAGAATTTTTGTGGCGAGGGGTACAGGTAAGTATTTTCTCTCTCCGGTATCCATCTCCTGTTTTGTTTAGGATGGCTGTCACTAAGTTAGGGATACAGAACTTACATTTCCTTTAACACGAAAGATTCGGCTGCTTTGGTGGCAGCTATGAAGAGACTCGGCGCCAACGTCAGCACGTGCGACGTGCAAACTGTCCACCTGTGAATGATACTCATTCTGAGGAGGAACATGGTCAGTTTTTGAGTTTCGGAAGTCTGGTTGGTTAATCATTAGCTCTACCTCTCTTTCTCAGTTCCGATCTTGGTTACTGTGATAGAAAGGGCCATCGCTGACCAGCAGACGTAGAGATAGAAAGAAGGACGTTGCAAATCGTGAGAGAAGGGACTCGCTCCAGTATCAGTAT
This sequence comes from Scedosporium minutisporum, assembly GCA_034774675.1. NCBI lineage: Eukaryota > Fungi > Ascomycota > Sordariomycetes > Microascales > Microascaceae > Scedosporium > Scedosporium minutisporum. The sequence continues at coordinate 1,168 of SJVG01000263.1, forward strand.
ACAACCGGAAAAAGAATCAGGGTAAAAGCCTTTTTTGGCCCCCTCCGACCTCCCGTTCATTTCTCTTTCATTGCAGGTGTCTTTTCAAATCCTTGCTATTGTTTCCGGTTGATCAACCGTTCCATCGTGATACAGCTTTGGGCTACGATGCCTTGCTGTGAGGCGCAAGCGATAGCTTGCGACTGGGGAAGTGTACGCTCACTCACTTCGTAACAGTTAGTTAAAAGATTGATCACCTACATGGCCTGGGATGGATCACTGTCTGGATCACTTCCTTGCTGGTAAGCTTTCAATTCACTCGTCTAAACTAGAAATTTATTCTCCCCTGACTTCATCAGTTCTCTCTTCCTTGATATATTTATAATGATAAGATAGTAAGATGCTATTTAAAAATCTATTTAAGAGATATTATTTTATTGAATCTTATATAATAGTTTTAGTAATACTGGGACATTGGGGTGGCTCTAGTAGGAAATGGTGGGGTTTATCGACGGAAGAACTTGAAAAGTCTCAAATCGGTGATAGACTTCCGCATTGCGCCGTCTTCATTGTTGCCTTGTTAACCACGAATGCTGTTCCACTCTTTATAAATCGAATCAATTGCGTCAACAAGCTTATAACGTTAATTGCCGCACGAAAGGTGCCCTTCAAACGGGTTGAGCTGGGGGTTTGGACCTTTGTAACTGCGGCAACATACCTCCATGGATCGTCCTCCTAGTATTCACAAACAGAGGCAGCGTCACGTACCCGACCGGGAGCGCAAGCGCGCCGCGAGGGCGTAAGCGTAATAATCTTCACTTGCAGTTGGCTCGAATCAGTTGGCTAACATGGTCCGCAGTTGCGATGGCTGCCGGCGCCTGAAGGAAAAATGCGACGGCGGGGTTCCCTGCCGGAGGTGTGTCAGGTTGCGGAGGGAATGTCTCTTCCTAGGCCGGCCACCTAGACAGGTTAACCATGCCAGGGATTTGTCGGAGAAGTGAGTGGAGAGCTTGAGAGCTTGACCTGACTATTGGTGGACGGAACTGACCCGAGTGGCTGCGTTTATCAGTGCTCAAACCCCAAATCTGGCTACGGGCACGAACGAGCTAGCTCAACGGCTGGGTTACATGGAGAGACTACTGAAGCACTATGCCGGAGACATCAGTCTAGATCTTGAAAACCTCCAAAGCCTTTCGGAATCATTAAATAACGAGTGCTCAACCCAAACGGCTCGGCGTGCGCAGTCGATATCCCGAGGATCCGACTGTGCAGGAATAGAGGAGGAGAGTTTCACAGTACTACCACTCGGCAATAACGCTATACGTAAGTTTACCTTATGGTACAATGAGTGGAAGTTATTTTACTCAATGTGTATCATAGACTACTCGGGCGAGTTCTCGCACTGGAACTTCTCAATGAGAATTAAGAAATGGCTCCAACTATGCGCATCCGGGACCGACCAACAGTCGCGCCAGGATACTCTGGGTGGATTCAAGTTTAAAGAGTATTACCGTGCAGAGGAGCTTCAATCTTCGGAAACCTTCGCATCTCTTTCCTCCCTGCCCCCTCGTCACATCACCGACTTTCTCGTCCAAGTCTTCTTCACCCATGCGAAAACCAACTACTTCTATGTCGACAAGGCGTGGTTTCTCAACAAAATTGATTTTGTCTACTCAAACTCCGCATCTATAAGCCGACGCGACGCCAGCACCGTCTGCATCATTTTTACCGTACTCGCTATTGGCACACAGTACGCTTACCTTGGGAGACCTGTCGAGCGTGGCGGCCACGGGCACGGCCTCGACCAGGACCCAGCTGGTCCCTTCTCCGAGGACGCTATCGGTGTTGTGTTTTACCAGCAGGCTTGCAAGTTGGTGCCCGATGTCATTACCTTAGCCTCCCTCGAAAGTGTCCAGGCTTGTCTGCTTATCGGCGTTTATACCCTTCCCCTCGATGCCTCCGGGTTGTCGTACATCTACTTAAATCTAGCTGTCAAGCTCGCCATACAAAATGGTATGCATAGGAGGCACGCTGGTGAGGGACTTGATCCTGTCGTGCGCGAGACACGGAATAGGGTGTGGTGGACAGTTTACACTATGGAAAGGTAGAAGATCCCTGCCAGGGATTAAATTACCATGCTCTGACATGGGAACCTTGGTAAGCTGATAAAGCTAACTAAAATTCTGTCTCCATGGGGTTTAGGCGCGTGGGAATATTTCACGGTCGACCGATCTCGATCGCAAGCGAGGATGTGGATGCGGAATCGCCCCTCGATAAACCGGACGTCTCACCGGACGCCTCACCGAATCATTTAATAGCTGTTCTAGAGACTGTACAGCTTCACGAATTATTGGCCGAGATATCCAAGGAGATGTAAGCTAAAATCCCATTTGTTCCGATCTCCCTAATCCGTCTCTTTCTTTACCTTGCCTTTTAAGTTGAACAAGACTTATTATAACCTCCCACAGATCAGTTTTACGACAACAGACCATGCATGGCGCCATCAACACGCTTAGCCGCCTAATCGACTTGAGGAATGACGTCCACAAATGGTGGGACAATCTTCCTGGAGATGTCTTCTGCAAGGAGCCTACCCCACAGAGTCAGATCCGCCGTTCCGATATGCACCTCCATCTCGAGTACTGCCTCGTCCGCATGTTCACCGGGCGTCCCTTCATCCTCCCCCGTTTCCGCTCACGTAACAACACCGGCCCAGGCGTCATACGCTCACCCTCCACCGACAGCAGTACAGCAGATTCGCGATCAATCCTCGTATCGGATTGCGTGGCAGCCGCTCTTACCGTCATCGATACTTGCAAGATCCTGAAGGAAACCATTGGTCTCGCACGCGCCTCTTACACCGAATTCAGCGCCTGTCGCGCCGCCCTGTTGGTTATCATCGCGCAGTGCCTGCAGGAAAGGACGGACCGCCTGCACCAATACCTTGGGGACGGTCTCGCTATGATTAAGGTCATGTCAGCAGGCGGCGAGTCTGCGCGCTCGGAGGCGTCCCTTATCGAGGTGTTTGAGCGCGCTATCTCCCGCCTATATGCTGTTAATGATAGTGTGGACTCAGCGAGCGTCTCGGATTATACTCGATTTAAGCAATGGGAGAGGCTCTGGCGAGGCAACTCACCCAATGAGCCCCAGCCACGCACTAATCTCGGACCTGCGATGGCCCCTCCCTCAACAAGCTTAAGGGGCGAGGCCGCGGGCTGTATGAGATTAGAAGCAGTTCAGCAGGCGACGTCCTCAGTTGCAATAGATTGGAATTTCCCGCCCCTGCCACAGGATTTAGATGAGTTCTCGTCAATGTTTGGACAAGGGGATAATGGCGAGAGTAGTCTAATAGGGTCGTATTTAAGTAATACGTATACGTAAAATATCTGCCTGAGCAAATTATTTTATATAGTATAATACTTGAGGACTATAAGTTAAAAACCCCGTTTCAACTATGAGACTGTAGTATCCGGTAGTAAAGGAATACCACGGCATGTAGTGCCACTGCCTTCACAATGTACCGACCTCCAATCTGGCGAGGGAGTACTAAAGCCTGAGTTTAAACTTGCAAAATGATCCGACATAGGGCATCGCTATGTAACAGTTATTGATGAGTCTAGCCGACAATAGAGGCATGTTCTACGAAAAGATCGAATTGTCAGTCAAGGCTTCAGGGGGATGACTTTAATAGTCTGCCGCGGCTGCTACTGGATACACTCTCCCTCTGTCCGAAACTGGGCAGACGATGTGCATCGATCGACTCTCTCGGCATCGTTAAAGAGGACGAATCTAATTAGAGGCCGAATCGAATCGCGCGGCTCGTCCGTCTTCGCTGTCACGAGCGGCTAGAAAAGGAGTTCTCCAAGTACATGTTTCTGCCGAGCCTCACCGCCTTTTGGACCCGGCGTAATAACCACCAGCCAATCAGAGAAGGACCGCCTCGCTTACTTCACGACAGGCACCTACGACCCTGACCCTACGAACCCTAGTGTGATCCAGTGTTAGGATCGTAACAGGGGAGACTTCGGTGGAAGGGTGTGGTTGGTAATGCTAGCCACCAACTGAGCAAGACCACGGGAATCCTCCCGGTATCTCGCGATGGCGGGGAGAAAGCCGTCTTCGTCTTTTGGAACTAGAGGGCGTCGCCTAAGCTAAGCATCTCATAGAAGGACTGCAGCGCCGGGAATATTTAAATCCCTCGCAGTTTATATATGGGGTAGTAGTGCCGGACCCATAGAGTCGACGACTTTGCTTTTTATTCCGGCGTCTCGCTGACGGGATATCTCTGCGTATCGGCAGCGCCTATCCTCGCATGGGAGTAGAAGGCCGTTACTGTGTTCTTGCACAGGGTACATGTAGGTGTCTTCCCAACCTGCCCGGCTCTAGCACCGTTTGTGTCATGGGCTGCGGGCTTTAAGAAAGTCCCATCACAAATTGGCAATACCGCCGTCCGATATAAAAGCCGGCCCGCCGACAACACCACTCTGTGCAGTGGCGGGACAGCGCACCATGACGGATGGGCCGACATTGGTGACCGCTAGTTATGTCAACCTCCATGTTGAAGTCTTCTCCGACGTCCACTTTGCTTGTTGTGGGAACTGCTGGGGTTTCACGAATCGCGCCTCGCAAAGGACGCGCCGCTGTTGATTTGGTTCTAGGGAGGCCCTGGGGGCTGCTCCTTACATGGCATGCTGTACGAAAACGGGCCCTGCCTTATCGACGGTGTATTAAGAATGATCTACGTGGGATTATCAATGTAGCCCATACTCGAACCATTGATCTAATCCTGGTACAGATGCGAACTCTCCCAACTCGAACGCCGGAAATCTTGAGTCAACATCATAACCTATCCCGGATAGTACTGACGAATTCGGAAATATCTCCAGGCTTGAGTCAGGCGTCGTTTGGGGCGGGCCTTCAATCCCGGTATTGGTAGCGCTGGTCTGCCGTGTCTGAAGAGACATCTCCCTCTCCTTCGCCTCGCTATGCCGATTCATAGCCCAGGTCCTAAACCTGGAGTATGCCTCACTGTTCGAGCCGCCTACCTCGCTCGAAAGATGCTGTTCCCTCCTTGCCCGGACATCAAGTCGATGGATAGCCATTTCCAGGGCCACGATAGTCAGCTTCTCAGAGTTATTGGAAAAAATCCCTATAGACCACTTCTTGAGGAGTTTAATCCCCTTATCGCAGGTGTGTTGGAGGCGTGCACTCTGTGTAGAAATGCGCTGTGCGAGAACTGCGAGTAAAGCAGCGCAGCAAGACGTGAACTCGGTGTAGGATGTCCTAGCAAGGCCGATCTCGTCGTCAAGAGTTTCGCAGAGGTCGATAACAGCGATAGCACTGTAGATACAGTCATTTACAAGGTTGTCGATGGTTTCTTTTAAGACTGCTGCTGTCGTGGGATCATTCTCCAAATCGTCGTCTGGAGAGGAGCCTTTGAGGACTTTGCTGGCCTCGCAGTAGTACGCTTCATATTCGGATGTGCGGAAGCTGGGGCATTCCCAATCTGTTCCATTCTAACAGTCATGTGGTATTCGAATCGAGAGCAGCCTATCCGTGTAGCCATCTGTATAATCAGGTATGATTTGGCTTTTCTGGCATTTGCTTTTCATCGGTGATTTATTCCTCTATGATGCACTGACAAAAAAAGTAGTTTTCATTCGTCTTCTCCGGTATCGTCTCGTATGGAATCTCTCAGACCCACACATCGCTCGCCCAATGGCGCCTCCTCTTCATCGCCATGGGCGGCTTTACCGTCCTCTGGGCCGCCACTATCCTCGCCTTTCTCCCTGACTCCCCCGTCTCGGCCTGGTGGTTGTCCCTCGAGAACGATATGTTGCTGTCCGTCGCGTTCAGAAGAACAACACTGGGATAGAAGATAAGAAGATCAAATGGTACCAAGTCACAGAGCTGCTTCTAGATCCCAAGACCTATCTCCTTGCCTTGTTTGCGTGCGCGCAAAATATTCCCAACGGGGGTCTCGTCACGTTTTCTTCCATCATCGTCTCGGGGTTGGGCTACTCCGTCCCTATTACAACTCTGCTTAGGATGCCTACAAGCGTGATTGCTACGGCATGGCAAATCGTCCTGGCTGTTCCCTGTGCCAAGTTGAAGAATGCGCGTTGTATGGTGATTGCTCTGGCGAACATCGTGCCTATGGTGTGTGCCATCTTGATGTGGCAGCTGCCTAGGGATAACCAGATGGGGTTGCTAGCGGCATACTACGTTTTCTACACATACTAGGGCGTAAGTCCTTTCCCTAAATGACCCTGGACCTGAAGCCGGAACCCCCTGGGGTGAACGACTGATGCTAACGAAGCTGGTGATACTAGCCCTATGTCATGTCCACCTCCGTCCCCATGGCTAATGTCTCGGGCCACACCAAAAAAGTCACCATGAACGCCATCTACTTCCTTTCCTACTGCACCGGCAACATTATTGGCCCCCAGGTCTTTAGACAGAACGACGCCCCAAGTTATACTAGAGGATATACTGGCCTACTTATTTGTCTGATCGTCTCTTCGGTATCTATATCTCTGTATGGTTTACTTTGCAAACTGGAAAATGCAAGGAAGGATAGGCTTTACGGACCAGTGGATATGGCACTTGGAGATGAGGTCATTGAGGCCGAGGGGTTCTCGGACAAGACAGACAAAGAGAAGCCCGAATTTAGGTACATGTACTAGCTAATTTTGTACCAGACGTGGTGATGAGGAAGAGGGAGTGGCGTGGAGAGGTGGTGAACGAGTGCAAGCTGGGTAGGTTGACCTTTGTTTCTGTCGTCTATGTATGGTAACATTTTTTTCCCCCTGTCTTTGAATGATCCGATGCTGATAAGTTCAGAGCTGGGACTCCGAGTCAGCTCTGCGTGACCAGCATGATGAGACTATTTGGTCAAAAAGCCAGGTACAATACTTTCGGTTAGTGAAAGATGTCATGCCGGTATACCCGAATAGGATCGGTGTAGAAATAAATAGCTACGTCAATAGGACATGGCAAGCTCTGGTGATTCTTGAGACCATGCCGGTAAAAGCATAGCCCAACGAGTTTCTCGCTTAGCTATCTGGGACCTCTTAATGACTCCTCAAACGCTTAAGAACCGTGTGGATGAGCTTCTTACTAAAGCAAGATCTGTACAGAATCGAAAGTCGCCGAGACTCGACGCATTTAGTTGAATGGGCCGCAAGAACGACAATGCCCGCGCCAATGGACGCGGTGTGAAGGTGTTGTCTTGTGATGCTTAGAATTAACTTTGATATGGGGGTCTAGAGTGTGGCTCCAGTGTCTCCTGGGGATTATGGAAGGGAAAAGCAGATTCCGTAGCGGATGCTTCGACGATCTTGGCCAGGTCTTTCTAGCTGTCAGTTCCACTTGCTTCGCCCTTGACGCCACACATCTGGGGAAAGTATTGAAGCTCGACTTTGATGCTAAGCAGGATTTGGAGGTGAGGCAGAGGAGCTGCAGGAAGACCCACATGCCCCAACTAGCAAAATTACAACCATGGGTGGTAGTATACAGGAAGCTGTAGGAACCTGGACCACGCTGCCCTAGGGCAGTGGGACTGGTTTCATGGAGCTTGAACGAAACGAGCTTCTGAGAAGACTGAGGTCCGTAACGATGGCGAGGATGAAGATGCGATTCACAATCCTTCTATCACCTTTTATCATCTTGTCAATAAAAGACGTGAGTCTTCCTGCCGGTCGGGCTCCTGTGGCCAGCAATTTCAGAGCGTCAGGACTGCCATCATTCTCAAAACTGTCATGGGCTCATTCCCACCGACCAGACTACCATAAACATGGGACATGATGTAAAACTCTCATCCTCCACTTTCAAGAGGGCTTCGTATTTGATACGTGCCCTAGCCGCAGCTCCAGAGGCAGGCAGATTCTGTATTTATGACCGGGGCCACACGACGTCATCTATTCCCGTCAGAGTTCCCAGAGATTGACCCAGGGATTGACGACCATCAGCACGAAGCCAGACTCAGGTTGGATGCTAAGTGCCTTGAAAATGACTTTCTTGTACTGGAGGGTGGGACGACGAGAAGCTGGAACGCTCTGTTCGGACACGAACTGACTTAGTTACTACAGTATCGTAATAGAACCTAAGAAAAGTAGCGGACTATGGAAAGATAGAATGGAGTTCGGTTCCGCACATCAGTGAAGAAGGGCACAATTCATCCTCACGGATTTCCCGAGTATTTGAGCAATGTCGAGAGTGGGGACTTGGCGATCTAGTCGGGCGACAGACAGTGGATCTGTACAACATCTAGATGAGGTGCGGGACGAGCGGTGGTCCTCCTCGGACGAACATGTGGCATGGAGCTGCTGTGCCATCGCCGTTGTTTACACTAACAGTCGTTGATTGATGCACGAGGATGTGCCCGGGAATATAAATTCTGTTAACCCAAAGTGAAGTCTGAAAAGACTCTATCGTGATACTTACGTGGCGAGTATCGAAAATAGACAATTCAAAAAGGGAAAAAGAAGAGGAAGAAAAAAAAAACGCAATATTCCGGCTCGCTATCTCGTTAAGGCACTAGGGAAGCTTCGAGAACAGAAACTATCCGCCTATCTAGAGGAGGATACCTAGCCAGAGTCGCACCTCATCCTCGCGCCCAATGTCCTGGCCCTCACTTCCGCCGTATTCGGATCGAGACCTGACCGGCAATACCAGCCGGTCGGGCCGGTAACCGGAATTGGACCGGATGAAAGTTAGATGCACCATCACGACGCAAGTCACCACGACTGGCCCGACTTCTGTCCCAACCCAGCGCTGGGGAAAGTCATGATGATTGGGCCATAAATTATTGGGCCACACCGCCGAGAAGGGACATCCATGTTGAAGAAAAAACGCGACCAGGACCTTCCGCCCCACCCCAGATCTACGATTCAACTCTCTTCGCGTCTTATTGACTTTATATTGACTTTAAGATTTGTTTTCCACTCCCCACAGCTCTACGGTTTCAATCTTCCCTCTCCACTTAGCGATCAGCGATCATGGCTCGATTTTCGGACTTTAAGGTCCTTTGTTTTGACGTCTACGGTACCCTAATTGACTGGGAAACGGGGATTTTGACCAATCTCCGACCCATCCTGGGCACCAACACCGATTTCAGCAGGGAGAAACTACTTGACGTGATCCACGAATGCGAACGCTCGCAGCAGGCTATTACCCCCGACCTCAAATATCACGAACTCCTAACAACCATCCACCCGCAAATCGCAGAGAAGCTGGGCCTGCCAAAGCCTTCTTCTGACCAGAGCAAAGCTTTCGGTGCCTCCGTAGGCAATTGGCCAGCCTTTCCGGATTCCGTAGAGGCACTGGAGAGACTCAGCAAGAACTATAAGCTTGTTGTCCTGTCAAACGTCGATCGCGAGTCCTTCTCCCGCAGCAATAGTGGACCACTGAAGGGCACTAAGTTCGACCTTATCATTACTGCGCAAGATGTGGGCAGCTACAAGCCTAATTTGAATAATTTCGAATACATGATTCGGGAGGTTAATGAAAAGTTTGGTGTTCCAAAAGACCAAATCCTTCAGACGGCACAGAGCCAATTTCACGACCACCACCCAGCCAAGCAAGTTGGCATTCGATCGAGCTGGATAGTTAGGCCTGGTGCAGTTATGGGCAATAGGAGTGATACTGTATATGATTGGAAGTTCGATACGCTTGGTGAGATGGCTGATGAGGTTGAGGCTGAGCTGAAGGCTTCAAGCGCCTAAAGGGTTTATTTCGCAGAGGGGGAATGCTTCTATATTAGCTTCAGGAAGTGAGAAGGAATCTAGAGCTAGAAAATAACAAAAAGTAGCAATCAATTGATGTATTGGCAAAGAATGTGTTGTGCCTTTGGAAACGTATCCTAATTCATGCTAGGCATACATCTCTAGGTTGGTAACATCGTGAAATGTATTTTGGAAGCAAACTATCTACAGATGGCTATTTTCAAGGTCTCTGACAACTTGGAAGCTAAGAAAGTCCCCCACAGGGTCCATGTCTTCGAGATCACATGCTTGCACAAGTAAGTCCTTGATCTAAGCGATCATGTCACAAGATAGCCATCGACATAAATTAAGAGCACACTGTTTTTTTATATTATAATAGACAAGGTTTGCTATCAAGAGGGATAAATCCTGTTTCCTTCATTCTCAAAGTAATATATTAGAGCTACTATAATAGTATATAGTGAAGACTATACAAGGTCTTTTCAACAACGAAAATTTGCTATGTTCAGGTTCCTTTAAGTCTGTTGGGGTATTGCACCTTGATTCCTGGAGGTGTGTTAGCTATTATGAAGGCAGTATTATCAAACATATGCAATCAATAAACATCAAATTCCTTTGTTTTTCAAATACCTGATGCTGGAGTTGGTAATTTTAGGTTATAAAGGAAAGGGAGGAAATGATGTATGATGAGATGGAGTAAGACTCGGGAACGATTCCCCCTCTGTATGTACTTCCCTATTGTCATCCTGTACAAAGGTAGTAATCCCTACCATTTCCACCACATCTGGGGTAAGGTTAGGACCAAGGTAGTGAACTAGCGATACCGACTCCCGACGTTGGAGTCGGGTTGCATTTTCCCCGGGAGTTGCCTGGGTGTCTGGATAGCGTATAACGACCAGAGTGTTGAAAATATCCCAGTGTTCCCCCCTCCCCAATAATTTCTTTTTCCACCAATTCATTGAAATCTTTTGGGTAGGGCGGGGAGGTTGACCCCGCCGTCTCTAACCGGATAAGGCCAAGGGCACGCACTTCAGGGGCCATAGGCGAGTCCGGAGATGCTGTCATTGCGTGTTTTGAGCAATGTGACCGGCGGTCCGGCACCGTGCTACCGGTACTTGGATGGATGGAACCGGCAATCTGCATTTGGAACAGGGCCGGTCAGACACATCGGTTCGAAAGGTGCGGCACTCAGGGCAAACCGCATTAAGAAGCTGGCTAGTATTTGATTAGATTATCGCGGGATCAATTATACTGGTATTCTAGCTAGTATTTGGTGTAAGGAAAACGTTATTGTTTGAAAAATGTTTGCTTCGACGTCCAGGTCCCTTTATGCCGTTCATCATTTTCTTCGGAGACACTCCGTCATGGCTGTACCTATTCACAACTACGGAATTGCCGCGATTCCAGGTGATGGCATTGGCATGGAGGTTGTTGATGCTGCTCTTAAAGTAGTGAAGGCAGCTGCAGAGGTTTCGGGGAGGTACCGGGTTGAGATCACGAACTTTTCTTGGGGGACTGCGTATTACAAGAAGACCGGGGCATTGACACAATAGTAGGCATGAACCTCAACATTGATATTCTCTCCGATCTGGCCGCCTCGCTAGCCGGTTCGATTGGAATCGCTGCGTTGGCAAACTTGGATCCCACGCGGAAGAATCCTTCCCTATTCGAGCCTGTGCATGGGAGTGCTTTTGATATAATGGGAAAGGGAATTGCAAATCCTATCGGGGCTGTCTGGGCGGCCGCAGATATGCTGTCGTGGATAGGCGAAACGGATTCCGGGGCTGCGGTGATGGCAGCCGTGGAGAGGGTGTGCAAGGCTGGTAAGGTTACCAGGGACATGGGAGGGTCGTTGAATACGAACGAAGGAGCCGAGGCAATTTGTAGGGAACTCTTGGAGAAGAAATGAGACTGGATTCAGTACGAAAGGAATTGAAAAACAGATTCGATTTGTTCGTCTGCCTTTTGGCAACATTGAGTGCGAGATGCGTCGCGCAGGGTTGAGTGGACCGATGCGTGATACATAATCTTGCCGCGAATTCCGGAAAGCGGCTCATGTGGAGGTAATAAAGGCGGAGCTTGAGGACTTAGTAGTAGAGCCATTTTATCGGCGTTAACAATGGCCGGTGAAGAAAGATGGTGCCAACCACCGTTCGAAGCATATCAGATGGATTTATTGGACATGTATAAGAAGTAGAGATCAATGAACTATCAAGAAATATCATCCTTTTTTATTTAAATGTATTTTTCTGTTCTCATGTGAATCCAATTGTCCAGACTAAACATCTAGTCCCGTCATGACCATTTTTGTTACCAAAAACTCATCGATGCCGTACTTGCCGCCTTCCCGACCAAATCCACTTTGTTTTACTCCCCCAAAGGGCGCTACAGGGTCGCTAATCGCGCCTTCACGTCACAATATTAGCGAGGTTTTTGACGAAAATATAAGGGGTGCAAAGGTATAGGGAGTGTACTTGCCGACGTTGACGCCCACCATGCCGACCTCTAGAGCCTCCGCCACCCTCCAACACCGAGTCACATCCTTACTGTAAAAATACCCTGCCAGGCCAACATCGGAATCGTTGGCCAAGGCAATAGCTTCCTGCTCCGACTCGAATGCGAAAACGGCAGCAATAGGCCCAAAGGTCTCTTCTTGGCAAATCTTCATGCCCGGCCTCATATCCGCGAGCACTGTAAGTCCAAAGTAATTTGGGCCGAGGTGCGTCAGCGGCTCGCCTCCCAAGAGCACCCGCGCACCCTTAGCGACACCGTCTTTGATGTGTTCGTGGACCTTGGCAACGGCACGACCATGTACTAGCGGGCCATGCGTAGTCTCCTCCTTGAAGCCGTCGCCTACTACAAAGGCGCGAACAGCCTCGACCGCCTTGGCGAGGAATTCATCATACACACTGCGATGGACTAGGATGCGATTGGCGCACACGCACGTCTGACCAGAGATGCGGAACTTAGAGGCCATGAGCCCGCGCACTGCCGCATCAAGGTCTGCATCCTCGAACACAATGAAGGGGGCGTTCCCACCAAGCTCAAATGACAACTTCTTTAGGGTTGAGGCGCTCTGACTCATGAGAAGCTTTCCCACTCCAGTGGAGCCAGTAAATGAGACCTTTTTGATTGTCGGATGTGTTGTGAGGACGCGCCCGACATCTGCCGTATTTTCGAGCGTTGTAATGACATTGACAACACCTGCAGGGAATCCCGCCCGATGGGCTAGCTCCGCTAGAGCCAGAGCAGTCAGCGGGGTCTCTCCCGGGGCCTTGACAACAATGGTGCAGCCAGCCGCAAGGGCCGGGCCAGCCTTCCGTGTGATCATGGCGGCGGGGAAGTTCCAGGGCGCGATAAGTCCGCAGACACCAACGGGCTCTCGTAGGGTAACAATGCGACAAGATGGGTTGGTGGCCTGCATGGTATCACCATAAATGCGGGGGGCTTCTTCGCTGAACCATTCCAAGAAGGACGCGGCGTACCGGACTTCAGCGCGAGAATCTGCCAGGGGCTTTCCGTTCTCGAGAGTGATGATGTGGGCGAGATCTTCCACATTCTCAATCATAAGTTCATACCAGCGACGGAGGAGCGTGGCTCGCGAACGTGGGGTAGTTTTGCGAAACGAGTTGAAGGCATTCCCGGCGGAGTCTATGGCTGCTTCTGTGTCGATGCCATCAAACTCGGGGCATTTCGCAACCACATCACACGTGGAGGGGTCTAGAAAATGGTCAGTAGAGGAGGAAGGTAAATGCTGTAGACGGAAGTAAACACACTGTCAACGGCAAATTGCCTCCCGCTCCCGGCACCGGTCCACCGGCCAGCAACATAGCATTCTGTCTTGAGGAGCGATGGATCTTCGAGCTATGACATCGTTAGATTTAAGGGTACCTTTCAAAAACAAGTCAAGGAATGGGGTTGGGTTGCATAATACATACTTTGAGCTCCATGTTGAATTGATACGGCCCCTCTCTAAAAATGCTGCACTTCTTTCCGCTTTTTTTTTTGGTTTTTGGGGGGGGCCTCTTTCCTTCGCTTTTTTAGACTAGAGGAGTATGTGTTTTGGATAAAAAGTGAATTTTCCTTTATACTAGAGGTTTCGGCCGGTGATCTTGCCGAAATTTCTCGAGAACGCTTTTCTCTAGAGGCTCTTTTCGATCGCTTCTTGGTCAAGTGCCCTCCGAGCCCGGTCCGGCCACCACCGGGCCGGGCTTAGAATTTTTTTCCTTGTTTTCTTTTCTCCTTAGCCTCAGCTCTTGTGGAGGGTTGATTCCTCATTTGTACAATGGTGTGGACCTGGCTTCGTCCAAATGTCACGAGTCTACTTCGCAAGCGGTTCCGGTTCCATGTTGCCGGTTGCCGGCCTTACACTAATTTCCGGGGTTTGAAGTAGCCGGTCCATGGCGGTTTCGATCGGGCATCTCGGCGTACTCGGGGTTTTTACTCGTACATGCTCTCATCGTTTATATCTCACTTTAAATAACCTTCAGCTTATCTTCATTATTTCATTTTGGTTTGTTTATTTCATTTACCTACACAAAGCGACACCCTGATTCCGACAGAATTATCACGACAAGCAACACGCGAAATGACCGGAACTATCCAAACTTCCGTGGTGACCGAGGTCCCCGGTCCCCAGTCCAAGGCGGCGACAAAGAAACTCGACACCTTCTTCGACTCCCGCGCTGTACATTTTGTCGTGGACTATGAGAAGAGTTCTGGCAACTAGTGTGTATAGCGTCTCTGAGTGGTTCGATTTCCTTTTCTAACAATTGACCTAGCATCGTTGACGTGGATGGCAACAAATATCTCGATGTGTAAGTCCCTGGGACTATACCTCCGCAACCTTCCCTTATCGCCTTATTATTGACTCTTGTTTAAGATACTCACAGATTGCCTCGATCCCTGTGGGTTACAATAATCCTACTCTCATTGCCGCCGCCCAATCCCCATTGATGGTCGCCGCCCTCGTCAACCGTCCGGCTATTGGCAATTTCCCCTCTCGCGACTGGCATGACATCCTTAAGGATGGACTCCTCCGTGTGGCACCCAAAGGGCTCGATCACATCTTTACGGCGCAGTCTGGATCTGAAGCAAACGAGCTGGCCTTCAAAGCGTCGTTTATGCTTTACAGGCGGAAGGAGCGCGGCCACGGAGTGGAGTGGACTGACGAGGAAATCAAATCTTGCCTGCACAACGCGAAACCTGGGTCCCCAGACCTAGCCGTCTTGAGTTTCACAAACTCTTTCCATGGCCGAGGTTTTGGCAGCTTGTCGACAACTCGTTCTAAGGCGGTGCACAAACTTGATATCCCTTCATTCAAGTGGCCCCAGGCGCCGTTCCCTGCCCTTAAGTACCCTCTCGACAAGCATGTTGAGGAGAATGCTGCAGAGGAGCGTCGGTGTCTGGATGAAGTTGAGCGCGAGATTACCAGCTGGCATTGCCCAGTAGCGGCCCTGATTGTTGAGCCGATCCAGAGTGAGGGAGGCGATAATCATGCCTCCGCCGCATTCTTCCAAGGGTTGCGCGATCTTACCAGGAAGCATGGTGTCGTTATGATTGTAGATGAGGTGCAAACTGGTAAGTGGGCACGCCTATAGTCGCCGCCCCTGGTTGACTCAAGCTCACCGAGATTCCCTGCAGGTTTCGGTGCTACCGGCAGATTCTGGGCGCATGAGCACTGGAACTTGACATCCCCTCCCGACATAGTCACCTTCTCAAAGAAGGCCCAGACTGCTGGATACTTCTTTGGTGATCGCATGTTTATTCCGGATAAGGCGTACCGCCAGTTTAACACCTGGATCGGCGACCCGGCGCGTGCGGTCTTGAGCAAAGCTGTCGTTGGCGAGATTCTTGAGAAGAACTTGGTCGAGCAATGCGTGCGTCAAACCCAGTGGCCCTCTTCTATTTCTCATCCAAGACTAATTCAGTTCGCTAAATGTAAAATAACAGGCTCGTGTTGGAGATGCTCTGTACGCTGAACTTGAAAAGCTTGCACAGAAACATCCTCAGCACATCCGCAACCTTCGAGGAAAGCGTTACGGGTAAGTCTTCGTTGTGAAGTTCCATGAAAAGCCCACTGTCCACTAACGCGGACAGGACATACATTTCCTTCGACACGAAGGATCCTGCCGCACTTGTAGGAAGCATGAAGAAACTCGGCGTAAATGTAGGCACATGCGGTGTTCAGACTGTCCGTCTACGGCCCATGCTTATTTTCGAGGAGTCTCACAGTAGGTGTCTTGTTTCTCTATTCACTAAACTTACCACTAACAGCTTCTTTTCAGTACCTATTTTGATTGCTGCGTTGGACAAGGCCATTGCTCTCAATAGTTAGGACGATGGGAATATTGATTTGGCGGATGGTAGATAGGGAGGCTGATTTGCCTTCAACTTGAATTAAATCATTACTACCTCGGAATATCGACCCTCGGGATAACCAGTACAGTTATCTCTTGGCGGTTAAGTTAGAATCGACCCTTTGCTACCCCTAATTATATCAGGACAACCGGTGGCGAATTGTTGTTGTCGAAAGGCGCTTCTGTCGAGCCGGTGCCTAAAAGGTATCACGTGTGGATGTTTCTTCTTTGGAGTCGGAGGAATCTGAGGACGACGGCGAGTCTTCTCCATTGGCACCATCCGCTTCGGAATCTGAAGAATCTTGCTCCTCGTCATCCGTTTCTCCTTCTTCGTCCCCGTTTGGAACTTGGAAAAGATTTGGTGATTCCTCATCATCATCCTCTTCTTCCTCGCAACCCTCATCGTCTAGCGCGCCTTCGTCTAGCGCGCCCTCCCCCTCCTCGCGCAGTCGCAGTATCTGATCCCGGTACCTCCGGGGCCTGCTGAAACCTCTCTTCCGTTGATATCTTTCCGAGAGTTGATCTTCCCGCCGCCGATAGGAGCTACCTTTTCGTCTCCTGGATATCGAGGCATACTATCGCAACTTCAATCTCTTCAACTCTCACCATTGACAGTTTATAATGCTCCAAAATATTTCTCAAACTGATTAAATGAAAATAGCCCACGACATAGACAGACCATGGGTTTCATAAACTTGTTTGAAGACAACAAAAATACATCGCTAGCAGCTCGTGTTTGTCAAAGTCAATCAATCGGCTTCAGGAGGAGCATCCTTCAGGCAAAGTGACAACTGTTCTTGTACATACAACTTACAAGAAGACCTGTTTTAACTGTAAGAGCCGCTCTCATGCTACACGGTTGGGGGAGAGATTCCAACAAGTAGGAAGGAGCTCTAAGCTTAAGGGGGATGAGCTGAAGATCGTCTTAAACCCCACTGCATTACTAGTAGCCAAGCATTGAGTATGCGAGAAACCAGAAGAGATGAGGTGGGATTGGAGTTGCTGCCTCTAACGATCTCCAAGATTCCCATGATCGGTTAGTCACAAAGGCTTATCTGGTCGATCTACAGACATAGCCTCTGGCTGATCAGGAGGAGCTCTCATGCTAGGCATTCAGCTACCATGGAGTCAAGAATTGGGGAGACACCAATTTCCTCTGATCTCTGCGCACATACAATTCTTCTGTACATTGCTGTGTGGAGTGTCAGCGATTTCGTTGCACGCTGTAATATGGACTCATTCTCGGCAGTTCGGGCCTATAGGGCCAGGGCGAAGGGATTAGATCCAACTGGTGATAGCCCAGAGCCAAAAAAACCCATCCCCTCGTGAGGGGGATAAAACAAACAACTTGGCTTTTCCGTGGTGCCGGGCGACTAATGACACCAATGGAGAAGTAGGGTTGGCCGGCATGGTCATGGCCTGGCCTCGCCAGGAGTAGCATGGCTTTGCCACGAAAATCTTCCCGGGTTCGCATGAGCACTCAATCCACCGGCGTATGGATGGCAGGAAGTATTAGTGGTGCTACGATACTCATAGGAGCAACGTCAACCGGGCAAAAATTTTGATAGCATGGCAGAGCAGCCTATTTTCGCTCGGTACATCGTGCCGCAATTCATCGTGATACCAAACTTGAGGCAGAACGCACTGACTGGAGACCCTAGAAGAATGGTCCCCGTTCAGCCAAGTCTAGACCCATGAGAATGGTTGAGGAATTCATCGGAGGTCAAGGGCGCCAGTTGAATCTCGTCCGAGAGAGCACGGGGTTACGCTGAATCAAGGGACAGGCCTGTCCAGAGGCCCAAGGGGTTGACTCGCTAGCCGTTTTGGGGTAAGGCCGGGCGGTGCTTGTGCGTGGACGAAGATTGGGATGACGGGTGGGAGGAAGCTGTGAGACGACCTGGTGGTCAGAGGCAGGAACGGAGCTGACAGGTGCTTGGAGGAGCAGGGATTGGCTCCCGCCAGCTTCTAACAAAAGGCGAGGGTGTCATACAACGGCAGGGGTATTAATAGGTGGAGCCGGTGTTCGGTAAACCCATCCGATGCGCGTGTTAGAGGCGAGGATTACAAAAGAGTCGGCTTTGATGCTTAATCTTTGAAAATGCATGCTAGTAGGAACTAGGAACGGCCAGGGATATGGTCGTAATTGAAGAGAAGATTTTGGAGAGAGCGTGAAGGTGAAGGTGAAGGTGAAGGTGAAGGTGAAGGCGAAGGCCGAAGTGGTGATGAAACTTGGGGAAGGAACCCTGTACCTCGGTACTAAAATGTTTACATGATCAAGAATGGCTCTTGTTTCCAGTTGCAACCATCAACATCATCACTAATTCCAAGCTGGGATCAAATCTTGACTATTCTGTCGTTCTTATGCACGCAAGCTAAAATATCCATTTCCGTCTCTATTCGTCGTCATGAAGTTTTCCCCTGCCAATTTACTATTCGCGGATCTTGTCGGATCCGCGCTGAGATCATCCAGTCTTTCAAACCAGGTTCAAAGAGAGACTCGGACCCCTGTCGAAACGTCGCTTCAGCACGACTTGCGGCTCGCGGTGTCTGATCTACATCTCAGATCGACTCCGGGTTTTCCTGCCACACCAAATTTTCTGTTTTGGGGATTGGACGTTCACTAAGAGTCTTCCATGACCGCCCGGTTGAGCTTGCCCTATGCTTGCCTGATACGCTACCACTCGACTATCAGCTTGGGACACTCGGCTCGCTTAGGCATTATGGTTGGCTTATAGGATCGTCGAGAGAATCAATTCTTTGGGAAATTATAGTCGCCTCTGTGCTATGCAGAAGTCATCATCTTCCTGCCTTGCCGTGCTGGCAGGGCGATCTTGAGCGAGCAGGAGGAGGACAAAGTATCGTGGGGTCGGTGCACTCACCTCTCTCACTCTCCTACGCCAGGTCAGATTTGGTCAACTTGTTGCTTGGACTGGCGCTTAGATCTTTGAAGGCCACGATGTCTAACTCTGCACCCTGGTCAAGCTTCACCCCAAACCTTTCCACCCCTTGAGGATGCCTCAAACCCTGGCGGCCCCTTCTCTAAAGCCGCGCTTCTTGCTTTAACTGGAAATGCTGGCAGCCTATCTAATGTCGCCAGGTTCATCTGGTGGCCCCGTTCATGCCCCTCCCCCGTCTGCTTCATGCCTTGCCTTACCCATGTCCTGACAGACCTGAATCCTGGCCCACTTGCTAGGCCCTGACAGATCTTGACATGCCGCACCGCATGTGTTTTACCTTCGGCTCAACCTCCTGTCGACCCTTGTGAATTTCCTATGAGGCAGTCACCCCAACTTACCCAAGTTCTGTCGTCTGATGTGCTGAGAGGTAAATTAGTTTCGCAGATCGCCTGGAAATCGTCGCTCTCCCAAGACCCGTGGGCTATATTATCTCGGCTGCTCCCTCGTCATCATGGCGCCCTTTACTTCTTTCCTCTCCAGGCTTTACTGAGCTTGACATTTTCAAACACTCGGTCTTTAACCTTTCGTTTCTTTTCTTCTCTTCGTTCTTTTCTCTGCCGCGAGTTCTGTGAACTCTTCCATTCTTTCCACTCATTTTTTGGATTTTTATACCACATTTAAAGAAGCTTTTTTCGTGTGTGCCTATCTTCTTCGATTCGTCGACTGCAGCCAAGGCAGTCTCTCTTTCAGAAATATATCGACCAGTGTCTACTCATCTTAGAAGAAGAAAGAAAAATGAAGTACCAGAACCAAGTCATCGCCACCCTCTTGGGCCTCGCCTCCGCCAACCCCGTCATCCACAAGCGCGAGGTCCCCCAGGAACAGTCTCACCTGCTCTATCTCCAGATCGTCAAGGAGTTCCTCGACCTCAACAACCCCCTCGGAATCGTCGACCCCGTCTTCGGCCTTCTCGGCAACGCCGCCGCCGCCGATGGTGTCACGGCTACTATCAACCTTGACTGCCTCAAGCAGTTCACCGCCGACCAGGCCTTCACAAATGCCAAGGAGATTGGTGATGTCCGCGGTATGGCTGCGGCCTTGGTCTACCAGGCCCTTGAGCGCAACACCGGCGGTGTCGGTGTCAAGAGCGTCATCTGCCCCGAGGATGCTGTGAACCCCGAGATTGCGGCCTTTGACCAACACCAGGACCCTGCTTCGGATGGTGCCACAGCGCTCAACACTGGCATTACTCTTGAGCTCGCTAAGCAACTTGCTCTGATTGGTGTTGATCCTTTGGTTGCCCTCGAGTCAGGCACTTTCGCTCCCGGTGATGTAAGTTAACCACGGATCTCGGATTTTTCGAAGGATATTAGAACTGACAAAGACGTAACAGGTCAACGACCCTACTGGTGCAGGTAACACTTGTGATACTGCAGGTGATCTTCCCGGCTGCATCTTCACTGAGAGGCTCCTTGTCCTCGATGCCTCTCCCGACGAGGTCCTTGCCGCCGTCGCTGATATTACTCCCACATTCACCGGCACCGGCGTCATCTCGGCCACCAACATCGACTTCGTCGGCCTTCCTCTTGCAACCGGTGGCGTCTTTGAAGGAAGCGATGCCGTCGCTACACAGACTGCTGCTGACACTGCTGCGGCCACCGACACTGCCACGGCTACCGCGAACCCGTGTACAGCTGGCGTCCCCGCTGCCACCGGCGGTGCTAAGACCGGCAAGAACCGAGGCAATGGGAGGAACCGTGGTACCGGCCGTACCCGCCTCCGAGTTGGTGCTACCCGCGGCCGTGGCCGGACAGGCGCCACTAAGAACAAGGGCAACAACAATGCCGGTGCTGCTCAGTCTGCAGCGGCCTCTGCTGCCCAGACCGCCGCCGCTGCCTCCCAGGTCTGCAGCGTCGTGACCAGGACGATCCCCAACTGCGCCGCTAAGTCTACCGCCGCCGCCGCTACTAGTGCCGCTGCCACCGAAGCCGCCACCGCTGCCGGTGTCAACATCCAGAGCTTCACCGGCACGCTCGGCGGCGCACCCCCACCCGTCATCTCCTCAGCCGGCGACCGCCCCTTCTCCGTTAACGGCAACACATTTACGGGCCAACAAGCCGCTCTCAGCCGATCCTGCGACATCCAGCACAACGCCTGCGCCAACGCCGCCAACAGCGGCCAGCTCGCCGGCGGCACGGCGCAGTGCGAGCAGCAACTCCAAGAGTGCAAGGCGCAGAACAACCTCCGCCGTAAGCGCCAGGCCCTCGACTTCGGCAGCTGCACTGACCCCACGATTAAGTTCGGCGTTGGCTTCGACGGGCGTCGCGAGGCTTCGTTTGCTCCCTCTAATAATGCGGACTTTAACCATGGTAGCGCGCAGAGGATCGGGATTATCTCTTCGTTTATCTGCCAGAGGCTGGGTAGTTCTTGCAAGGCCTCGGCTGCTACTGTTGCTGCGTGCGAGGATGCTAGCGCGAAGGCGCTTGCTGCTACGCAGGACCAGACTGCTGCGGATCTGTTCAATAGCCTGCTTACTGGCGGTGCTGCTGCCGGTGGTGCAGCTGAGGAGGTCGTGGCTACGGCTACTGCTACTCAGGCGGCTAGCGCTACTGCGGCTTCGAACTTTGTTGTCGTCACGGTTACTCAGTGCTCGTAGAGAAGGGACCGGATTCGGGAATTGGAGTTTTATTTCGGTAAGGGTTGGGAGTTCTTCTGTTCGGGTACACATGTAGGATATCCGGTGGAAGATTTGCTTTCACCATTTTTCTATGTTCGGCGATGACAAACGGAAAATATAACGGTCTTGGAAGCGTATTGATTTCTCGTGACTTCCGTAAAGCTCCTGGTGAACTGTGATGATATGTAGAGCGCTTTGGTGATCGACGAATGTCCAAGAACTTGGTACCTAAAGAGAGTGTCTCAGGTTTGATCCTGGAATCGGACACAAGCAATTTATTGCGAGGTGCCCGAATATGGATACTGAGCGAACCGAGCATGATGCCAAGCTCTTTTCCTGTCTTGATAATCAGCCCAGAGCTATCGGATGCGATGGTCAACTTGGGATGGGTTCCCACTCGGGACATACAAGCAATATATTATAGATAGTTGGCTGGCGGGATGAAGAGAGAGCCGCACAATCTCGGACACCAGGCTCCGAATGTTGTCGGAGAGACCTACTGAACTCTTTAAACCTCGAAGTTTCCTTTTTCTCTTCAATCTAATCTTTTTTCTTCGATTAATGCCATACTGGCTTGATTCAATTCGTATAAATGAAGGCAGAGAAGAATCACTGGGAAAGAGGAACATAATTAGAGAAAATAGTCGTCTTCCAAGGGACATCGCCCTTTTCAGCCGGAAACAGGGACAAGGAACAAGATCGCCGACACGTTGATGGTGTATGTGTGTGGTGTTATAGTTTAAACGAACCTCTCCCCATTTCGCTCACTTCTTGTTCTTCGTTCTCAGTTTGGAACATTCCCGTTTCTTGTGCATCGCGTTACCCTATTTCGAGATTCCCTTTCTCTCTCTTTCCCTTGACCTTTCTCTTTTGCTAGACTTTTGTAAAGTGCTCGACTCTCATTTCAAGCTGTTCGGATTCTTCCCCCTTGGTTTTGCGAGTAGCAATTCTTATCGCAACAGCGGAGCTCGCAAGCTTCGTGTTGTCTCAAAGACACGACCATTGAACCAACCATCTTGACTGAAGCTTCGCGTTTTCCCATATTTTAATTCCGAGAAGACAAGAGTGACCTCCAAGACGGTCCAAGCCCAGACTTTCTCTTTTTTCCCCCAAGCGAATCCTCGCCAACGCTTAAAGAACCATGGTCTCCTTAATCCCCCGTCGGCGGACCATCCGCCGCCTCGCCTTCTACACGATCATCCTCTTCCTCATCTACCAACTCGCCAAACTTGTCCTCCCCGCCGACAACATCATCTTCCTCTCCCTCCACTCCCAAAAAGTCTACCTCCACTCCCTCTTCCACTCGAAAGCCTCCACCGACTCCTGGATCCGCTCCTCAACGGGGCCGTACGCCATGGATTTCTCTTCCCGCGTCGGCCTCCTGATCAAGACGGGCTACGGCACACGCGAGAGGCTGCCGGCCCAGCTCGAGGCTCTAGGCCTAGATAAATGGGATCCCGATCGCGCCGTTGTCGTCGGCGACTTTGAGCAGGACGCCAACGCTACGGCTGGGGCTCCTGTAATTCAGGATGCCGTCGGTTCGATAATGAGGATTCTCGCACCTAAGGGTCTGAATAGGATGCATAGGTTCAAAAGGTATGGGGCGCTCAAGAAGGCGATTGATGATAAGGATGAGAGGAGGGCGGGTTTGCTCGCTTCTAATGTTGGTTGGGAGCTTGACGCGCTAAAGGTAGGGGTTCACTTTCCTTTCTGGAAGATTGTTACTTTCCCAATGTACCCAGTGGCCGAAGTTCTGTTCTCCTGCTTTAGGCTTAAAGCTCTCTCGACCAGTACCATGCGCTAACATAGAGACCTCGTGTTGATAAGACCATCTGGGGCCTAGGAGCTCTTTTCAGAACCCTACCACCCAAAGACTGGTACATCATCCTCGACGACGACAGCTTCCTCGTAACCGAATCCCTCACCCGGCTCCTCTCGCACCTCGACCCCACGAAACCGCACTACCTCGGAAACACGCTCGGCAACACGCTCAGCCGTTTCGCCCACGGCGGTTCAGCCATCGTCCTCTCCCGCGCGGTACTCGAAAAGCTATTCCGCACGCACCCGGACGCGGCGGCCGAGGCGCAAGTGAATTCCTTATCGGAAACATGGGGCGACAAGCTCGTGGCGGCGACGCTGCGGAAACTTAACGTGTACATCGACGAGAGGTTCAGCCACTTCTTCAACGGCGAAGTACCCCTCGATACGAGGATCGCATCAGATCGGTTCTGCTCGCCGCTCGTGTCGTTTCACGGGTTGAAGAAGCCCGAGGAGATGCGTGAGCTGGGGAGGAAGTTTAGGGAGAGGGGTAAGAGGTTGACGGTGTGGGCTGATGTGTGGGATATGTTTGGCGGAGCGAATACGCGGGGGTTTAATGACAGGCCAATGAGGCAGGATCACGACTACTTGGGTGAGAAGCTAGATGAGGGGAAGGTGAAGACTTCTAAGAACGTGCCGACGGCGGAGAGGTGTATGAGGTTGTGTATGAGGCAGAGGAAGAAGTGTTTGGCGTGGAGGTGGGAGATGAAGAGTAGGGAGTGCTATACAAGTGAGTGGATGACGGTGGGTAGGAGGAGGGCTGGGGTCGTGTCGGGGATTAATGGAGATTGGGCTACGGAGATGATGGAATCTTGTTAGGGTGTGTTATATGGAGTGAAGCTGGCGTTTTTAGATTTGGATATGGATACGGAGTTGGATCACAATGGTTTGGATACAATGGTGCGACGTGAAGCGTGCAACATAGGCTGTTTGATCTAGAATACTTAGCTCTTCAAGGATCTCCTAGCTCCCTGAATTTTCAAGGCTAGGGTAATGAATGAATCCAGATTACGAGGAGCTTCCTACTTCGAGATGGAAGACTGCTGGATGTGAGGTTGTCTGGATAATCCAGGAACACTGTCTTGAAAGGACTGGCACCATGTCGGATAAGCGCCACATGTTGACAGCTGTCTTCGGGTTGTTTCTGGAGCCCGATGCCGGCGATGACTGCACTAGGACAAAGAAGGAGCTCGGTCGCATGGGCTCCGCCAATGTGGTCGCGTGCCCCGTCTACAGCTTTCGCAGTCAATCTCATTGATCCCATAGAGAAGATTAGCGTCCGGCAGACCCCCAGATTCGCCTCCCGTCAGGACCCTTCAGTGCTCCTAGCGGCCTGGCAAATGTCCTGTCTAGTGCCCAGTGTCCACCATGGCTGATGAGATGACGCCACTCGGAATCACGCTTTCCTTCAACTGACGTCAAATTGATGGTCCTTCCAAATCCATCGCCAACTGCAAGCATTGTGGCAGAGATGACAGAGACCGGCATCCAATGATTGATCGATTGGGCTCCGGATTGTCTCCTGTCGTCGTCACCGCCTTTGAACTTTTGGGCGCTGCCAATCCCACTCTAATATCCCCAAGCGGGGAGTCGTTCAACAAAAATAATAAGAAAAATGTCGTTGCCTACGCCCAATCTTAAAGATCAACATAACTTTTCGTTCCGGGATTGAACATCAATTTGATCCAGCTTTCTCGAAGCCCTTTTTGATTAACCCCTATTTTACCTCTCAGCACTTGACACTTTAATACTTTCTGAAGACGAGTTTCCCGTTAGCTCATTGATCAATCATTGATCTCGTGCCCATCCGAGCCATCTCGCCAGGCACAAATCAATAGTCCCGCTGGTATTAATTATACCCGCCATATTTCTTTTGGGGCCTTGGCGATAGAAACCCCCACCTTCACCTCCCCTTTCGAAACATCCTCGCAAGATCTACAAACAAGTAGCTAGACAGTCATCTTCGCGCCCTTGGACGTTTCGTTTCTCGGTTTTCTTCTTTCCTCTCGCCATTCTCTCTTTTTGCCTCACACCATAGTCAGAAGCTTTTAGCCATTCGACCAAACCAATAGACGCAATGTCCCGGTCCGCAAGCCCCAACCCCGTCGCGAGCAGCAGCAGCTGGACCGCCTTCCTCAAGGTACGTCCTCCCTAACCGCTCTCCCTTTCTCTCCAAGCTTCAATTTGCCCCTAAAAGGAGAAATCAAAGCGTACTAACATGTCAGTTTCTCCCCAGTCCATAGCCTCCTTCAACGGCGACCTCTCCTCCCTCACCGCTCCGCCCTTCATCCTCTCCGCCACCTCCCTGACGGAATTCAGCTCCTACTGGTGCGAGCACCCTCCCTTCTTCGCCGCCCCCGCCGCCGAATCCGACCCAGAGAAGCGCGCCCTGCTCGTGCTCAAGTGGTTCCTTTCGACCTTGAAGCAGCAGTACGCGAGCCGTAGCGAGAAATACGGGAATGAGAAGAAGCCTCTGAATCCGTTTCTTGGAGAGCTATTCTTGGGAAAGTGGGAGGATGAGGCGGGGGTTACGGAGCTCATTAGTGAGCAGGTGAGGTATGTTGTCTATCAATCTGAGCCGTAATTGGAGCTAGAAGAAGAGGAGGAAGAGGAGGAAAGACAAGGAAATGCAGCGGACACTACAGGGAAGCGTCGAGTACTAACGAGTTACAACAGCCATCACCCGCCAGCCACAGCCTACAGCATCACCAACATCCCCACCGGCACCCACCTCGAAGGCTACAACGCCCAAAAAGCCACCTTCTCTCGCACCATCAACGTCAAGCAAATCGGCCACGCCATCCTCACCGTCCCCTTCCCCGACAAATCCCTCCCCGCCGAAAAATACCTCATCACTCTGCCCTCCCTGCACATCGAGGGTCTAATCTACGGCGCCCCCTTCGTCGAGCTCAACTCGTCCTCCTTCATCACCAGCTCCTCTGGCTACACCTCCAAGATCAGCTACTCCGGCAAGGGGTGGCTCTCGGGAGAGAAGAACAGCGTGACGGCCGTGCTGTATCACGAGGATAACGAGCGCGACGTGCTTTACAACGCCGCGGGCGTATGGACCAAGTCTTTTAGCTTTTACAAGGGGCCCGCGAAGAGTAATTCGTCAAACACCCTCGTCGAGACGTACGATGCTGCGAGCTCCCCCGGAACGAAACTCACCGTCGCGCCCCTCGAGGAACAACATCCCCTCGAGTCTAGAAGGGCATGGAGTAAAGTCGCCGCCGCCGTGGCGAAGGGCGACATGGACGCCGTCGGCCTCGAAAAGGGAAAGATTGAGCAGGCGCAGAGGGATATGCGGGCCAAGGAGCGCAGCGAGGATAGGGTCTGGGAGAGGATTTACTTTACGGCGCGGGATGGGCCCGATGACGCGTTGACGGATTTGGCGCCTAGGGTTGGGCTCGGCGTTGATGGGGATGCGGATAAGACGGGGGGGTTGTGGAGGTTTGATTGGGGGAAGGAGGCCAAGGTTAAGAAGGCTGGGAAGCCTTCTGAGGAGGAGGTACAAGCTATTGAGAGGGATCTCTTGGGACAATGAGGAATGGAAAAGGGGAAAGTCAAACACTAAGCTTCATCGGCGGCGGGTGGTCTCTGACTGGAAAGCGCGGGGAGTAGCTGTCTTTTAACTTGGAAAGGGGAGGGTTCTTTATTTTTGGGAAACAAAGGGAAAAAACATGCATGGGGTTTGGTTTGGGGTAATACTACTACATAATTGCTACGACACTCTGTAGACGCATTCGACATTCGACATTCGACATCCGACACGAGGAATACTCTTTTAATATACTTTACGAGTACGATTCTGAACAGAACATCATGTTGATCAGTTGTTTTATTGGTATATTTTTCTCTGTAATTTGGACATGTATTTTCGACTCCGATACTCAGAGACCTGTATCCAGTGCTGGTGTGTTTTCTTTCAATGTTTCTTTTCCATCTACATAATGTACACTCTTTTTCCATTCCTCCCGTCTATGATTTACTAACACCCCTCCGATCTTTCTTCCCTCAGTATTTCTAAAAGCCATGTGAATGTATGACAAAAACAAGATATCAACAGAAAGCCTACTAGTGTCCCCCATAAGGAAATCTAACAGCACCTTTCCATTTCAAAAACACCTAGTCATCGGCCTCCAACTCGTAAAACAACAAATATACCTCCCTCTCCATATCTAAAACCTCACCAGTCCTCGCCTCACGACACTTCTCATCATTTATCCTCCACCACTTCTGGTTCTTCTTCTTGACCGTCTTGGGTTTTCGCGGGGCCGTGCCGCTTCCGTTGGTGCTACTGCTGTTGTTATGATTGGATCCGCTCTTCACGGGCGAAATCTTCGATAGTGCCGATGCGGCCACGGATCGTATGCTGCTCGAGTCCGATTTATCCTTCTCTTTAACTGAGGCGGTGCTCTTCGAGGTTCCGTTTTGTCGAGATGGGGGGGTCGTCGTAGAGGAGGCATAGGAATAAGGGGAAGGATCGTCGAGTATGGAAGGGGGGGCAGAGGCTGAGCTCTCGCCTGATGAGTTGCCGCTGTTGTTGTTGGGGAGAGGTAGGTCGGGGGTAGAGGCGGCAGGGCTGGCGCCGAGGGACGTTCCGTCGGAGCCGACCCCTCTCCGTAGAGAACCTACGCGGGGCGTCGCGGTGGGGGTGCCCGTCTTGCTGTAGACTCCGCCCATGAGGTGGGGGTTCGAGAACGGGCCGGCGGAAACGGGCTGACGTCGGAAGGATTGGTAGTGTCCGCTCTGGTGGCCGCCTTTGTGGGTTACAGTAGCGAGGAGGCGGTAGCGCTTCTGGTCGCGGAGACCTCCTAGACGGAGGTGTTCCGGGAAAGAGACCTTGGCCATGTTTTTCTGCGACGTGCGGTCGTAGATGGAGCGGGAGAGGTGCACGACGAGCACGCGCGGGAATCGCGTGATGCGGTGGGAGCGCGCAATCGTCGACTTGGGGGTATGACGACTATCCGGCAAGGGCACATCCTTGGGGGGGTTCTCGGGGTCGTGTTCGATGGCAGTGTCGAGCTTGTCGAGGGCTTTCTGCATCACGGCGCGAGGGTCTTCGGAGGCGGGGGTCCCCGGTAAAGATGGAGGCAGTTTGGACATGTCCGAGGCGAGGAGCTTGCGGGCGTAGAGGAGACGACACTTGTCGCATTTGTAATCGGGTATGTGCTCAGTTTTGAAGAGGCCGTCGAAGCAGGCGGCGAGACTGGTGGAAGAGACTTGGGGGACGGAGAGGGTGAGCATGCAGAAAACCTCTTTGCGGGGCGTCGTCTTGAAGCCGCAGGTTTGGCATTGAGATTGGGCTTCCTTCTCGCCCTCCAGTGGGAAATCATGCTCTTCTTCCTCTTCCTCTCCTCCTTCGAAGTCGTCTTCCCCCTTCGTTTGTAGTGTTGGGTCAGCTTTCTCTGACGGAGGGGTGGCGCTATTCTCGGTTCCGTTTTCTTGCCCTGCTAACCTCCTCCTATTAATCTGCTCCTCTCTCTTGGCGTAGGCCCTCGCTCTCTTTCCGGCATTATACTCGTCCTGCAATCTCTCGACGAGCAACTGCAAAAACTCCTGCGCATCTTGCTGCTGGCGATTAATCGTCTGACCAAAGGCGCCTTCCAACACGGCGACGAAACCCCTGGGCGAAATGGCCTTCTTCCAAATGGACCTCTCGTTCAGCTTATCCAGGATATCCTTTAGCCCGGCCGTCACGGCGCCGCTCTGCAAACTTCTTATCTGCCATTCCTTCAGCTCCTTTCCACCAAAGTTGGATGGTCTATCGGTCGAGCGCGTAGGTCGCACAAGGCGCTCGTAGACGTCTATGTCGATGGCGCGGCGGTGGGTCTCGCGGATGAGGTACAGGCGCAGCTCGCCGATGCCGGCGAGGGCTTGGAGAATCGAGTTGATGAAGCAGTCGTTGCCGATGTTCCGGAGACCGACAGCATGCGCGGAGCGGCGAGCACCATTCGGAGATTCGTCGATAAGGTAGGTGGGGCCGAAGACGTAGACGAGGGCAATGGCGGCGAGGCCGGCGCCCGCGGCGTAGGTTATTACGGAGCCGTTCTTCGCCATTGAAGGAGTGGGATAGACTTCGAGAGATGGGAAGGTGAGAGTATTGCGGCAATTTTATGAGGGGTGCCACAGAGGCGGTCGGGTATTCGCGGATAGCGACTGTTTAGGGAGGACGGTGTGACACGGGGAGTCTCCCAGTAGCCTTTTTGTTCAAGTATGGGAAGAAGACGGGAGGATGGGCGCTAGTGTCGAGCAAGCATAGGTTCCCCAGATGGAGGCGAAGGGTGGCTTCGAAGAAGATCGCGGTACAGCGTAAGACAGAGTGGAAGGGAGAGGATTACACGACTGCCGGGAGGCTCGGATAGATCGGGTGCTGGAGCATGGCTAGGTAAATTGGGAATGGCGGATTATGGAGAAGATTAGGAGATGCGAGAGATACGAGACTCGGCGAGGGGATGGTTGCTACGGACGCAAATTCTTCATAGTAGGCAAGAAAGTGAATATGGGATTAGGTTGGGCGTTTGATCGCAAAGATGGGGGAAGGTGAGCCAGGCTAAGAGGAGGAGAAAAAGATGGGGGTGGTGGATCGGGATGGCAGAGGAGAAAAGGGCCTTGTCCTTGTTCAGGAAGGTGAAGGCAATTGAAATTTCAATGGGTGGGGGGGCTTTAAGAGGATTATGGACAAACAAACACCGACATGAACGTGGTGAGAGGATCCGAGGAGTCTAGAACTGGGGAAGGGAAAGCAAATGGATTCTGAGGCAAAGTATGCAAAGTACCCCAGATGTCAACCAGAATGGATTTGACCAAATCAGAGCAAGAGGTGGAGGGGAGGATTCAATGATGAAAAATGGGGACCGAGAGGATGGGATTGAGTGGATGTGACAGTTGAGGTTTTACACCAGCTAGGAAAAAAAAGGGTCCAGGATCCTCTGAAAGAGGAGTGAAGAAAAATTCGAAGCAGAAAAAGTAAAATAATTAATAGTGGAAGAAAAATAAGAAAATAATACAACTGTTGTAATAGCAAAAAAAAAAAAAAAAAAAATTTACGCCCAACATCGGACACCTACAAAAGCTCGAAAGAATGGCACAATTCTTCAATGTTCCTCTTGATGGAAGGAGTCCCTGGGCATTCGATTGTTGTTGAGCTGGAAATGCCTTCCGAGTTTGACAATTCAAATCGCGTTGCAGGAGACATCGAGGGCTCCTTCCGATTCTCATCGAGGATACGGAATACATCCATCGATGCGAGGTACTATTTCGTACTTCGTACATGCATATATCAGAGACATACAGAGTACATCAACGCAGGTGTACCTCAGTAGATAATCGCGACCGGAAAGGGTCACCGCCAGTCTCCTTCCTACTGACAGCTGGAGATACTAGATCGGTGTTTCCCCTCTCATCAGAGCAGACAACTTCTTCATCTTCAGGCTTGGGAAAACGGCAAAGCCCTCCCGGTTTCCGATTCCGGCCAGCCAATAGTAGCAGGAACATCCACCCCGATGGATTGCGGAGAAGGAATCGTCGACCGGGTTGGCAGGTTGAACTGGACTCTGGCAGGCCTAGATCCGGCTGGGCATTCATCAACAATCCCCTAGTCTCGTCTCGTCCCAACTTGACGGCTGGAGCAAATACGTCCTCAGTTTCCAGGTTTTTGTTGCTCTAAGCTCCCCGATCACATGAAGGCGAGGAGCCCCGAAACTCTGCATTGCCGATATCGTGCGGAGACGAACCTCTTGACCACAAGTCTTGGGGACCCAAATTTGGAATGCAGACGACCCCTGATCCTCGCGACACCGTCAAACCATTGCTTCAAGGAACCCGTGCCCGACGAAAGAGTACGTGATGAGGGAGAGAGAGATAGTACATGTACCGAGTTCGTTGCTCTCCTGTTCTAGACAGGGCTAGATGTCAGATGAGATCGGAACAAGAAGTCTTGTCTCCCTTGCCGCCCGCCCGCTACCATCCATCCTTCATCCCGCCCCAACCAGATTTAGTATCTCTCCTCCCTCACACACCACACCGATCTCTTTGCGGGCACATCCACGTCTTACTCCCTCGGTCGCTGGACCAAAACTCATGTGCTTGTTCCGGTGGGTGGAGCGGGTGCAACAGGTGGAACAGCGGGATGGCATGCGTCGTAGCATACAAGTAGTGTAGCGTAAGTGTCTTAGCCGACCATCGACAGCGCAGCCAAGCAGCCCAAGACGAGTTAAGCCATTCTGGGATTGATTGAAATGCAAGTCGACGATGCGGATCGAACTATGACGGCATCGGAATTTCGCCTCTAAAATACAACACCACGCTTAGCCCAATCGGATGAATTGTAGCGCCCTATCCAGCGCCGTTTTTTCTCTTCTTGGATTCTTGGGGACTTCTTGTTGCATTGATTTCTGCCTCCGCTGCTGTTGTTGTGTTGTTTTGTTTGTAGTTTTGTACTTTCTGGTGATTTCGGCAGCGGGAAAGAACTTAAAGTTGCCCCTTCCCTTTGCCATATTTCCGTCTTGTGTCCTCACATTTTGTTGTTGTACTTTGTAGATTTTGAATTATGGACTTTGACATTTGGAGCCTTCTCATCAGGCTTTAAAAGCCAAGATAACAGGAACTTCACCCCACCTGAAAAACACTCCCTCCCACTCCACATTTTGATATTTCTAGCTTGTCGCATGCTCTTTCTTTTGCCAGCAAACTGTGCTCCGCTCACCTTTAAACATCAGAACTATCGGAGATTGTCATGTCCTTTTCACGACACACTCCTGAATGTCTGATTAATGTATTCATTGTCAGCTCCTACTTCTCCTTCTTCTTATTGTCATGCCTCTCAGGTTCATTGTATCCGAGTCAACCCATTATAGATGTCAAAACCACAGTCGGGAATCCTGCAGTGGAAACAGAAACATTGAATCCTAGCCTCGCCTACCTTCCCGCAAGCCTCATCTCTTCTCTGAATCCATTGATGCCTCGACCCTAGCTGTCTCCAAGAAATAATGACAGTCCCCGAGACGATGCCCGTCGTGGCACCCGCCACTGCTAAGAAAATGGATTCTCCCCGCCTCCCCATGGAACTCATCCTCCAAATCATCGAGGCCATCGTTCCCGGCTCTCCCGACGCCCTCCTCCGTCGCGACGACCCGCGTTCGCGCCTTCTCCTTTCCTTCACCCTCGTCCGTCGGTCAACCTATCTTGTCGCCACGCGGCTCCTCCGCCGCCACAGCGCATCCATCGAATCAAGTTCTCAACTCAACCGTTTCCTTCTCACCCTTGACAGACCCACCTACAACCCTAACCCGGCCCTCTCATGGAAGAACATCACTTCTCTCTACCTTTCTCCCTTCGGCGACGTCCTCGACGATCCCGCCGTCGCTCGCCAGACCAGGGATCTCCTGCGGCACACAGCCGACACGCTTCGCCGCCTCGTCATCCACATGCCCTTTTCGACCCTGCCGCGCGTTGACGACCACAACAACGTCCGTCAGACCCTGCGCGAGGGCTTCGAGAGCCTCCTGGACCTCGAGGAGTTCGTCTGCCTCTCCGACTATCCCGACCTCTCCACCTCCAGCGCCACGACGGACATTTGGGCTCTGTGGCCCAAGCTGAAGCGTCTAATGCTCTTCCACGTGCCCCTCGCCGACCACTGGCTCTGGTGGAACATTGCCCACCTGCGCAATCTCGAGTTTGTCTGGTTTATGGAACCCAAGCCCGGTATCTACGCGCCGCTGCGGGTCAACGTCAAGGAGGTCTATTTCAATACCATGCCGCGCGATAGCCCCAATCTGAAGAAGAGGTTCACCGTCGCCGTCGCCGGGGGCTGGTACACCGAGGACATTTATCTCATGTCCAAGTGGGATGAGCTCGACCCGGACGAGTGCATGACTTTCCGCTTCTTCGGCCAGGGCTTGCCTGACGATGTTGGTACGATTCGGAGGAAGTGGCTTGCTAAGAACATTGAGAATGGGAGCCTGTGGGACTTGGATGTCGTGGCCAGGTACATGGCTGGCGGGGGGAAGTCTCATGCCAGAGGGCCCGGGGGTAAGGACATTGGTGATTTGGTACTACCGAAGCTTTTTCCTGCCTGGCGATATTCGTGATTAGCCCAGAGGGGGAAATGTTGCCTTTCTTTGCCGTCTTTTGAAGTCTTCGAGTTTTTCTTTCTTTCTTTCTTTTTTTTTTTTTTTTTTTCTTTCGGACTGTTTTATAGGATTTCAATCTACATAGCGAAGGCGCTGTTAGACTGCGGAATAGCCTCAATGGTATGGGTGAGGGTCTCCTACACCTTGCACCGAGAAGAGGTTTAAGCGGCTGACACTGGGGTTTTGCATTTCAATGGACATTCATACACTCACTTCTGTTTACATTTTAGGAATTGGGGGGTTCTATTCGGGTTTCCCGAAAGGAGTTTCTTTTTTTCTTGTCTTCTTCTTCTTCCCTCCCAGTTGTCATCATTCGGGGCATGTACTTTAAAGGCATCCATGTGTATATTTACAAAAGAACTTGGGCAGCAAACAAACGAGACACCTTGATATCCTTTCTTGTACATGGCTTTTTTTGTGGTGGAGATACGAGTTCTTACTTATCGTGTTCAGATTCCTCGTCGTCGACTGGTGCCTCTTCCTCAACGGGCTCTTCCGCGGGTTGTTCCTCTTCGGGTGCCTCGGGTGCCTCCTCGACAGGCTCCTCAGTTTCGGCATCTCCACCGTTGCGAGCCTTGATGAGGTCGACAGCCTAAAACGTCCAGTTAGCGCACGAACCCAATTTCACACAACACCCAACCTCCGCCAAATTCTTTAGGAAACTAACCTTCTCAGCAAGCATATACACGGGCTGTTGCGTATTGGCACCAGGCAACAGCGGCATAATCGACCCATCCACAACCCTCAGCCTCTTAACATCATGCACCAAGAGCTCCTCATCAACAACCCCGCCCTTCTCCTTAGGCTTCTTCGCCGCCGTCGCAATAGGATGGAAATTCGTCGGAATCAACACCTCCCTAATCCACTCCCTCAGCTCCTCCCCCTCGACATCAATACCGGGCATCGTCTCCTCAGGCTCATACTCGGCAAAATCCTCGCTAGCCATATACCTACGCAGGAACCTAATATTCTCGACCATAATATCCAAGTCGACGGGGTTCGAAAGAGCCCGGTAATCCACGATGGGCTCGTTCTCCGGGTCAGCCGGGTCGATGTTGATGGTGCCGTGGCTGACGACATGCATGCTCATGACGATGCCCCCGGCGCCGCCGCTGAGGGGGTACCAGAGGATATTGGTGTTCTTGCTGCGGAGGAGCTTCGCGTGCAGCTTTTGGAAGTCGGCGTACCCGTCGACGACCCAGGGGTGGCTGTTCGGGGGTAAGAAGTCGGCGGGATCCTGCGCCTCGTAGCGGGCGGCGATTTCTTCAAAGTCCTCCGTCACTGTGGGCAAGCCGACCCAGGCGCCGAGGTTGGGAGAGGAGTTGGTGCGCGGGTCGCCGTTGACGGTGACGTTGGGTGTTGGAGGAGCTCCGTTGGTCCAGCGGTACCCGACGCTTAGGTATGCGTGATCCTGGAAGTTTTGTCCCACGCCGGGGATGTCGACGAGGACTTCGATGCCGGCCTCTTCGAGGAGATCTTTGGGTCCGATACCGCTTAGCTGTAGGATCTGAGGCGTGTGGACCGTACCGGCCGATAGGATTACCTCCTTCCTCGCCTTGACGGTCTTGCTGACGGAGCGCTTCTCTTCCTGCTCCTCATCACCCTCCTCCTGCTCGGAGGCATCGGAGTCGCGGGAGAAGAACTCGACGCCCGTGGCGGCGAGGTCGTCATCGAAGAGAATGCGACGGACTTTATGGCGGGTGATGACGGCGAGGTTGTCGCGTTCGTCGACTATGCCGTCGTAGTGGCCGGTGCGGGCGTACGAGCGCCAGTAGGTTTTGGGATCGAGGCTGGAGGGGAACCAGAAGAGGCCGTTATTACCGTTGGCGCCGTCGAGGGGGACGTCCATGTGGGGCATCTTGGTCATGGCGTTGTACATGGGGACTATTAAAGCGGTTAGCAGGGTGAGAAAGTGAATGACACGCACCAGAGGCTGTGAACTCACTGATGCTGGGGTTCTGGTAGGTCGGGAAAGAGGCGTAGATGTGCGTGTCTTCTTCCATGCCCCACGCGTCGGGGTCCCAGGTAATGTTGAACGTTTTGGCCAGTTCTTCCTCGGGCGGCGTGAAGTGCATGGCCTTCCGGAAGTAGGGGATCACACCCTCCCAGTTCCAGGTAGAGTCGGGACCACCTAGCTCAGCCCAGCCGTCATACTCGCTCCTCGTCCCACGAACGGCAACCATGCCGTTGATGGCGGAACTTCCGCCGACGCAGCACCCGATTCGGACGGCCTGCGTACGGTTGTGCATGTCCGGTTGTTTGACGGAGGTGATGTTGTAGCGGATTGCGGGGTCGTTGAAGTTGCGTCCGCCACCGGCGCGAGTGACCTCGTCGGAGACTACAGCTACTGTTAGAGAGCTGGTGATTCTTCTTGTTTTCCGAGAAAAGAGGTTCCCACTTACTGACATGACAGTACTCGATGACCAGGACGGTAGCTTTTCACCAATCGTTAACTTCGCGCAAAACATCTTCAGTGGGAAAAGAGAGCTTACTCTTCCCGTCGGCTGTAAGTCGATCAGCAACCGTCAACCCCGCCGTTCCAGCACCGACGACGATGTAGTCATATTCTTCCTCGACCTCGTCGGCTCTCTGGAGGATTTTGGCTCCACGTAACTCGTGGGGACGGCTGGAGACGACGGATATGAGCGTCGTTAGGACGGCGGCGATTCCTAGGGCGGTGGCTCGCATTTTTTTTTCTACTCCCTTTTTGGTTCTATCCTGAGATTGATCAAGAGCGGAGCCTCAAGAAACTAAAAGGAAGTAAAGCCAGTTGCTGGGAAAGGGTTGGGGATAATCTAAGGAGGCCTAGGAGAAGACTCCCCTGTCTTTCCCTAGTTTCCGGCCGAAATGAAAAGCTATCATTGTGGCTCCCACAATGGCCTGAGGCGGACTTATACCCGACGCTTTCACTATATCCTGGAAGGGGAAAAATGAAATGTGGATGTGAAGATGCAATATGAGCGTTTTCCGCAGCTGCGTGTTAGTGGGATCCCGCCCTGTCAAGGTTGGCCAATATAGCCGACGAATATAAAGTGGGATGCGGGGAAATGGGGATATGTTTACGGCTGCCGGTTCAGGTACGAGGGGATTGACGGGACTGATTGGTATATCCGAGAAGGGAAATAGAGTGAAGAGGCGAGGAAAGAAGGAGAAATACCGGCCATGGGGCCATGGGGAGAGGGGAGAGGGGAGTGTGTCGTCTTGCCTGCTGCAGTAGAGACGGCGAGGATGTCATTTTTTACCATCTTCTATGATGAGAACATGAGAATCCCGGCTGGGATTGTCTGCTTGTGATGGACCAATTGTCCTGACACTTTAACCGTGGGCGGAATCTAGGAATGCCCTTTGAAGACTTGGAATATCCATCGCCTGCGAATAGGTTAAGACAATATGTGGGATCGCCTTATTAAGAGATTAACACGAACCACACACCAGACCTCGCTTAGTTACCAGGACATCGTCTCTATACAATGTGATTCATGTCCGTATAGAATGCAATTATTCTTCCACGAGACCCGAGACCCCTTCCATAGATTCGAGGCTGAGTCCAGTTCTCCACCAACTCCGAGACCATCCTATTCTTTGCGGTTACTCAGCAAGTCGTCAAGTCGTTTGCCGCATAACCTGTGGACTGAAGAGACCATCTGTCACCCTACGCCTTTCTCGAAGACGTTCCGCCGAGTCTAGCAGAATCCCTAAACTTGCGAATGTATACCTCTCGCTTTCACGGATCACCTCTTCTAACAAGCGCCCATTCTAGTTGCGTATACATCAGCTCTCTTTTTTCTCTTATAGATTAAACAGTTTGCCCAATCTCCCCTTCCGGGGTATGAAAAGGACTCTAAGATGCCATGCTCCTCTTCTATAATCGATACACACAAAGGTAAAGAAAAAAAAAAATCCGCCGAATCCCTCCCTTCTTTTTTTGCAACTTCAGAGTGGTGTGTTCCCATGGCCATGCGCCCGGCGACCCTCCCAGAATTTCAAGAAAATGAAAAATGATAGACACTAAGAAAAAGTAACACCCCGTGAAGCTCCTACATGTATTGTACAAGTAATTGAAACAAGACGCTCCAACCACGCTAGATAGTGGCTTTCCAACTCATCCGCACCCCTTCCCTCCCTTCTTCTCGGTCGTTTGTATGTGAAAAAGGCTCTATTGGCCTTTAGTCGTTAGGCGTCAAGTGTACGGGGACAGGCACTTCTTTAGTACCAATCCCTTCCACTCTTCTGCATCTCGATCAACCTCCATCCCCTCGTCTCGGGGTTGTTCACGTCTTCGGGCACACGAGTCATGCCAATGGCGTACGTGACGAGCTGCACCTTATCCTCCATGCCCGCCGCAAGCTCGTTCGACTTCGCATTACGGTAGACATGCACCTCCTGAGTCCTGCAGGTGATGATGAAGACGGGAATGTCACCGGGATCCAGCATCTTCGCCTTGAGAATGTCGACGTTTCGAATATCCAAAATCCTACCATCCGACTTCATGCCCATCTGGAGATATTGCTTGGTCAAGGCCTCGTACACGGAGAACTGAGCTGCCGAGAGCCAAAGCTTTAAGGTCTCGACATCGCCCTTGACGTATGCGTCGAGGACCTCGGGGAGGATGTATTCTCGAAGCTCCTGGAGGAAGGGCTCGACCTTGAACTGGGGGTCCATCTCGCGGAACTTCTTGATGACGATGGCGGTCTCGTTTTCGGCGAAGAAGCCGCCGATTCGGTCGGTTATGCTCCTGGCGGTGCTGATGAGGGGGTTCTCGGATTCTTGGTAGACGTTCTTGGCGTTGAACAGACCCTGGATGACCTTGTTCGAGTCCCTGAAATCCCTCCAGGCCTCCTTCCAGGCTGCATCCTTGTGTAGGGTAACGTTCGTGCCGGCACTTTAAATATGGTTAGCAAGATTGTTTCTAGCAACTCCGGTAGAGACTTCGAAAATAAAGTCAACTTACTTGGGATCCTCCTGGAAGACTTCTGGAGCAGCTCCGCCCATCTTTTCCTTGAGCTCCCGCTTCCTTCGGCGCTCCTCCTTCTCGACCCAGCCACCATATCGGGAGCTAGCACCATCATCGATGACATCCTTTACGCTCTTGTACGCCTCGGTTTCTCGGATCGGCTTAGTCGCTTTATCGAGGGCCTCGCCAGTAACGTTCGCCGCGGATCGCACACCCTTGACGACAGGAGTCTCCCACGTCCAGGTTGCACCCTTTCCGATAGCACCAGCCGTGGTCTTGACGACCTTGGAAGTAGTCGACGAAACGGCACTGCTCGTCTTCTCGTAGGCCTCACGTGCGCGCCTGACGGATTCGCTCTCGGTGAATTGGTGCGCCGACGAGGCGATGGCCTTGGTCGATTCGTTCCACTCCTTGGACTGCTCCATCTCGGACTGGAAGGTCTCCTTGAATACCTCCCATGGCGTCTTGTTGCCGTGGGGCGGCGGCGGGGGTAGATCCTCCTTCTTGGTCTTTTGTTCCTTCTTCTGCTCCTGGTTTTCGCCTTCCTCGGACTTGGATTCGGATTCTTTGTCCTTTGCTGGTTCTTCCTCGGTCTTGGTCTCCGACGGCTTCTCTTCGGCTGGCTTCTCCTTGTTGCCACGCACGGATGTGGCGTGGAATTGGCG
Source organism: Scedosporium minutisporum (assembly GCA_034774675.1). Taxonomy (NCBI): domain Eukaryota; kingdom Fungi; phylum Ascomycota; class Sordariomycetes; order Microascales; family Microascaceae; genus Scedosporium; species Scedosporium minutisporum. Next base: position 40,375 of record SJVG01000263.1, read on the forward strand.
GGACTGGATGGCGGAGACGTAGAGGGATTCCGGGGTGAATGGGGATCTTAGTCGAGCGAGATGGTAGCTCTGGATGTGGGATTGCTCTTGCGCTCCTATTCTGGTGGTAATGGCAAGCTGCGTTATCCGCCGGTAAGCAGAGGATCGGCCGTGGGCAATAGCTAACCGGCTGGTTGCGCCCGAGAACAGGGCCTGGGAGCTCTGTCCCGTTCGAGAAACTAGGGAATTCATAACTAGCGGAGATTAACAACAAAAAATAGGACTCAATTAAAGATTGTCCAAGTTCCAGGAAGGATCAAAAAGGAGGAGGGAAGGGGGGAAGAGAGAGAGGGATCAGCGGGACTTGGAAGAGTTAGGAAATCACAGTGTCGAATTGACTGCGCGAGAATCGGATGTGCTGCTTAGACGCGGAAAAAAAAAATTTCGAAAAAAAGAATCTGGGGGAAGGACGGTCTTTGCCGAGGTTTTGCCACACACCAAGCAATCAAGCCGAATCAACCAAGCTTCCTTGCATCTAGAGAAAAAAAATTAATACATCAGCCCAGCATCCAGCAATCCGCCATCCCCCCAATTGAGCCATGAGCACAATATTCACGAGGCGCCTTTTGGCGCGGCCGAGTCTCCGAAATACCCTAGAATTTGCGATTCCCGCCAATAGAGCACCGCAGCTCATCCGCACCGTCACCACGACCCCTACGAGCCAATCCAAAGACAACCGCAAAGGCACGGGGAATATCGCGTCGAGCCTCTTCAGCCGGTCAGGTCCGACCCAATCCGACGATGCGACGCCAGCGGGGAAGAAGCAGCAAACACCCGCCGGGTTCGCCATGGCCAACCTCTCCAAAGTTCTCGGCCCAGCGCCGGTCGGATTCGAGGACAATGAGCCGTCGTCTCTGGCGAGCCTCACCAACGAGCTCACGGCACGACGCGCCGTTGAGGAGCAGGAGCCCTACCACTTTCACGTTTTTTCCCACAAACACAATACCCACGTGACGGTCACCAAGCCGAACCGAGACGCCATCATTTCCCTGTCGTGCGGCAATATCGGCTTCAGGAAGTCGAGGAGAAAGCAGTACGATGCTGCGTACCAACTTACCGTGTACGTGCTTGAGAGGCTGTACGACGCGGGGTGGGACCGGAAGATTAACAAGATGGAGGTTGTTCTGCGAGGATTCGGTGCTGGACGGGAGGCGGCTACGAAGGTGCTTCTTGGAAATGAGGGCAGCAGGTTGAGGGAAAAGATTGTGAGGGTGGCTGATGCCACGAGGATCAAGTTTGGTGGAACGAAGAGCAAGAACCCCAGGCGTATTTAAGGCTCGATGGGGCGATGTTAGAGCTGAGCTGATGCACCAGCATGTGTATACTATACGATACATGTACAACTACATACACCTATTTCTTGAAACGGATGCTCATTTTTCATTGTATCACATAGATCGATGATGCCTCTACTTCTACTATGTGAAAATCGAACAAATTCAAGTCAATTGCCGTCTACGTGGGGTGTCAAGTGGGTATTGGAAAACAAAGAAGGAGAAACACAAGAACCGAGAAACGCCGCCCAGCCATATGTCCCAACCATTCCATGATGACCATCCAAGAAAGAAGAAAAACAATAACGCCTAGTCCCTAGTCCCTAGTCCCTATCCATACTAGCAGAAAATGAATGCCTATGTATGTTTCCCTATGCTCCTTTCTTCAATCTTTCCTCGGCTGACTGCTTTCGACCTCGGCCCTCATGGGCCTCAGCATCCGCGACGACTCGTCCGCGTTATCCTCCTCCTCGACCAACTCTCCGTCCGCGGTATCCGCAGCGGGCGGCTCCACCCATTCCTTGGGCACGACGCAAGGAAATGCGACACCAATGTTCGCCGCTCGGTTCAGCCAGCCCGGCCCGCGACGACCGGTAAGCCTCTCGACGAGGTATGAGGTGAAATGGTTGCAGTTCCTCGTGAGCAGATTGTACGAGGGGCCCATGAACTCGGCTGATACGTCTTTTATCGTCGCTTCGATTTCGGCGGGCGCGGCAAAGGTAAAGCCGTGGATGATTTCGCATTTGAATATCGCGCCGGGAGGGACTTGGCCCGGCTTCGTCCAGTATACTCCCGAGAGACCCGGCCTATCATGGCCTCCGTAGGCATATTCTTTTCCGTTGATCACGACGCCGGAATGGAGGAGCGCGGTGCCCATAGTCCATAGTATCGATGATAATTTGCCTGGCTGTTAAGAAGAAGAAGAAAAAGGTTAGCATCATAAGTCAGCGGGATCGAGGTTGCGGGGGGGGGGGGGGGGGGACTTGAACGAACGGGCAAAGGTCCATAAACGTTTATTTTAACCTGTGTTTTTTGGGGTTATAAACTCACCGCGGGG
>SJVG01000264.1:0-42650 GCA_034774675.1 Scedosporium minutisporum
CCCCCCCCCCTCTTTCCCAAAGAGGAGGCGACGACTTACTTATCCACCGCAAAACAACACAACATGCGGCACACAGCAACTCTACATAGCAGTAGCCACGTACACTAAAACACCTTACCGCCGGTAGGAATCTACTGGGATAATAAGAGCGAGCGAAAGACGAAAATCATTTCCACTTGACAATAAAAAGAATGGTGGATGAGTACATCCAAGTCTAGTGGCAGGTTGTATGTGAGGTTAGGAATTCTGTTAGGCCACTAGTACAAGAGTATGTAGGGCTTCCTGGAAGAGGCTGCTTACTCTATGGAGGGGAACTTTCTCCTTTATTGTTGGACTTTATTAGAGAGTTCCGTCGCAATGGCATTTCTGCACATCTATAAAGTTACGCACACCTTCATTACTGAAAATAATTGTTGAATTTACAATTAAATATGTACTCATTGGCTTCACCCTTCTAGCGCAGGTATGGGCGATTTGGAGGTGTAACGAAAGGGTATACTTTTACGCCAAATATTCGAACAATTCCAGTTGTCGTCGGATTCGGGTGTTGTTTCTTTTCCCCACCTACCTGCGGCTCAATCAATTTGTTTCGGGACCAAGACCGGCCCGCGGCCCCCACAGCCGACGACAATTGTACGCCATTAGTATGGGGAAACAGCTCTGATTGGCTGGTTTCCTGGCACAGTTCAACCGAACCTCTACCGAAACGTTTGTTGAGGGTTGGGAATCACAAGCAGTGTATTGTTCCTAGGGAAGAAGGAAGAAAAAATTAAAAGAACAAGTTAGTCATTCCAATAGGTTATCAGCACAGTTTGCCCTGGCCTTCTGAGCCCAAGAAACAGTAGCTGCTCCTCACTGTAGAAAAAAAAAATCACTCTCAAGTCTTTCTTCCCGAGGAAGAAAGACAAGGCTACAGCTATTTTCCACTGTTTTCGGTCGAGGAAAAGGGAGCGGAAGGTCAGTCAAATCAGTCTGCCAGGGTATTCTCCTGTGAGGAATTCCCATTGCAGTAGAGTCGGAAGCAGCCGGAAAACTTCCTATTGAAAAGAAAAATGATCAAGTACTTACTTGGCTGGAATGACCATTAGTATCCCCTCAAATTCCTTATTTCCCGGATGATAAAGGGCTAACTAATCGACGAAATGTCAAAAGATAGCAGATCGAAACCGAAAGAACAGACGGGGTCGATAGACCAATTGATAAAGGGCTCGACGATGCTACTTCGATCGCAGGCGAAAGCGACGAGCTCGGAAAGCTCCTGTCGAAGAACAACAGCGGATCCAGGACCAAAGTTTCTACGATCCCGAAGACGATATCCATACATCTGTGAGGAATTCTAATACAGAAATGGAAAGCGTGAGAGACCAAGTCAACTCCAGTCTAAGTCCCGGAGAGTTCTGAAGCACCGCATGGGGAAGACAACTGGGCAGCTTCGGAAACAAGCTCGACGCAGTTGATTAAAGTTGTTGGTGGAAACAATCCACTGTCGACAGATGAGCTAGCCTCATCAAATGAGGAGCCTGAAGAAGAGCATCCGGCTCCAATTCCAACATCCATCCCTTCCCAGTCACATTGCTCTTCACGGTCAATTCCACTGGGAACACTCCTCACCCCATCCATTAGGCGGAATGTGGTTGTCTCAGACATTAAGCCACTAGAGGGAGAATCGAACTGCGAACGATGGAGGGCTGTGATTCGATCACATCTTGAAGGCGCTGGACTTCTTGACTACATTGAGAGAGGTGTTCCCGAGCTAAAACGAGACGAAGCCCTTCCAGTATTGGAGGCAGAACGAGTAGGGAGCATATAAAATGCTGTCTGCAATACGTTGTCTACGAAGGGTAGCGGATATGGTCGAGAACGCGGCGTTCTACCTGGCCCTGCCAAGGTCTACATGTCACTTTGGCAGACCACCGAGGGCGCTATCAGATTAGACAAGCAGACACAGAAAGACTTGCAGATGTCTTCTCAGAACTCACGGCGACGATGAAATGAACTCAATACACATCAATGAGCGACATTCTGGGACGGTTTCATTTACCCCAAATATTGTCTGGCAATCAAGAAACCCCTCGCCAACTGCCACGCTGGATTGGCTCTTCTGAAAACGATGAAAAAAGGGTTTGACAACGAATTATTCAAGAAACACCCTGACAGATGTTTGAATTGCCGAGGCGCGAGAAGATGGGGGAGCACTCAATGCGCTCTGACATCGAGTAAGAAGCCAAAGAAGCCGTCATTTTCTCCTGGTGATGGAAGCAATAGTGAGGGCCTTGCACAATGCATGTATAGAAAGACGTCCCATACTAGCGGTGTCTGCTTTATGCTGTTTCCTGGAAGAAATTCCTGCTGATCGATCATACAAGGCCTTCATGCCCGGAAAAAGCGAGGGGAATGGTTGAAGTCTGATGACAGCAAAGCTGCCGATAAAACAGTAGGAAAAAAAAAAAAAAAAAAAAAAACATCCGAAATCTAATTAAAAGCAGGATTCTTTAAGGAAATTCACTCCGGCTACAGGATCTGCTCTGATAACCATAAGCAGCAACTTCATCACGATTTCCTCGGTTAGCCTGGCAAGTGTTCAGGACATCTGAAGTACTATCGAGAGGTGACACCATGGCAGACTCGGATTCCCAGGAGATGGCATTTTAACCACAAAGAAAGGGTTCAAGAAGCTGGAAATGAATGATTGCAGAACAGCTTCACCTTTGGGAATTGGAACAGTCCGACTTTCACATCAGACATCCATCCGATGAACTCCGAGTCGATTCCCTTAGGTGGTGGTGATTGACAAATTCCACTTCACCTCAAAAAGCCCAGTTCAACATCGGTCAGTGTGGGGAAGGTATAATAACCCCGTGGTTTTGTCTCCGATTGGGCGCAATCGATCCCTGATGGGCCGTCATGCGGAGGAATCCGATGGCAAAGTCTACTGGAAGAACAACCTTCTATGTTTCGATGTTATTTCGCCTATGTAGTCGTGATCAGTCGGAAACTGATTCTGCGACTGACGTTACTGCCTGCTGCTGCTGATATTGATTGGCATTCCGCTGTTTCTGCGAATGGGGGTGAGGTTGTCGTAGCTGCTGTCGTAAAGAGACAAGTGTCATATCAGCTTATGCATAACCAACTGGGACATGCCGGAAAGCCCGAAGTCCTGAAAGACTGCAAGGACATGGGGATCGAGTTTCGATCGGGAAGAAGTGGATGATTTCTACCACGAAACCTGTCACCTAGCCAAGTCCGCTGAGATGGGGAGCAGGAAGCGGGATGCTGGAAAACCACTCAGTTCATAGTGAAATTCATGTCGACCTGATCGAAGTCAAGCCACCCTTCTATGTGTGGCATGGAGAACAAGTCTGTGCCGAAGTTGTTACCAAGGGGAATGGCTGACTGTATGGTACCAGTTCTGGCAGATACAGTCCGGCTCGAAAGCCCTAGCTATACACGCTGATGGTGGAAAGGAGATCTTGAATCTTCCGATGGAAGCAGAGATTATTATTAATAAACGTGGCGTCGCACTTCACATCACTGCCCCTGACACGCCGGCTCTGAATGGAATTTTAGAGCGATGTGGATGTTGTTTTGGCGGAGACAGTGGTCACAATCTTGAACCCATTGCATTTACCAACCACAGCAAATAAAGAGTCTAAGAGAGCCCTTGTGAGAAGCTGGGAGAGATCAGTGAACTTCCTGAAGAAGATAGAAAGCCATAATTCGAACGTCTGAAGACATTCGGATGTGTCGTGTCGCCTATGTCCACACAAGAAAGGCAACTATCGCCTAGATAAAGCAGGCGGCGAAAATGGAACCAAGAGCGGCGAAAGGCTTTCTAATCGGCTATGATAGCCGAAGCGCAAACACATCTACGATGTTCTGGGTTGCTGAACTCGGTCGAATTGTTTCGAGTTCGTGGATGTCAAGTTCTGGGAGGGAAATAGCGAAACCCTCCAAGGATATTGAGGAACAAATCGAGAAAAGTTTCCGAAGCTGATGTCTGCCGTTTTCGTTGACCGAGCGGTCAGACTGGAAACGAATTTTCCCTCTGTCTCTGACTGAAAAAGCAGCAGAAACTAACACCCCAACCCAGAACAGCCATTGGGTTCCATCAAACCAAGGCTATGATCATGAGAAGAGATACGGCACTACAAAGTCCAGTTCTAATAAGTTGGCGGAATACAAAACCAATGACCCATGAGGAGATCCTGGAGGCAGGTCCATGCCCTGTTCCCGATCAGTTTTTGGCCTAAGACTCGGACATGAAGAAAGAAACTGTTGGTCGGCTTCCACTTAGTTGATGAAGAAGAAAAACTTTACCTTTGAGGAAGACACTCTTAACCCCCCTCCCCACATGCTTGGAAACCTATTCACTGGCCCTGTCGGGAGTGGAGACACTCGCTTCTGACGCGACTGTTCCAAAGTCATATAAACAAGCGGTGGAAACAAGAACCAACTATGAAACAGTGTGGCTCCCAGCGATGGAAAAGATAAAGGAAGGCCCTTGAAGACCGACGGGTGTGGACTCTTGTGAAGAAACGACCTTGTGTCAAGGTTCTGCCCGGACAAAAACGGGTCTATGGTGTCAAGGCGGATGATAATGGAAACATCATCAAGCATCGAGTCCGATGGGTCGACTGTGGGGGAACTCCCAGTTGGGAGAATGGGATCCCTCCCAACTTGTATTCTGCGGTTGCATAGATGTCAAGTTTTAGGATCTCCCTCGCCTGTGTGCCTATTTCGGGAAAACCCTGTGAAGCCTTTGACTTTTACACTGCCCTTTCTGGCGGGCGAATGCTCTAGAAGGAGTGAAAGCCTATGTCCAGCAACCGACTGGGCTGAAGGGTCCTGGTGATGAAAGGAGTGTGGAGGGTCAGCAGGGCCCTCTGTGGCCACTCGACAAGGCCAATGGGAGTCGCAGGAATATTGCAATCCTATACTCTCCCCCTCCTCCAGATAATCGTTTAGCGTCTGAAGAATATTATTCAACGCTCTCGATCGGTGGGCAGCATTCCTTTCCTCTGGAGATTTCGGCATGCACCTTGCGTCAGATACACCAAGCTGCGTCATAATATTTGCCGCCCGTTCACCCATTCATTTGATGAGGAGGCCTATCAGGCTTTGAGACTCTCATTGGGCATTGGTTCCTCTTGAATTCCCTAATACTTGATTTAATCTTCAATTTGACAATCTAACAATCCGTTTAACAATATAAATATCAGCAATCTGGTGATAAATTTACCGGCCTACGGCGGAACTGTGCGGACTTCTTCACCCTTGTCATCAACGCTGTCATCTTTCTCCTCTCCTCTTCTAAGTTATCACTCAAAGATTCTGTGGACAAGAAGCCTGCTAGAAACCACCTGTATGTAGATATAACAAGCAGCTACTTTGTAGAGTAAAAGGCGAAATGGGTGTCGCTTTTTTTAGAGTTACCTTTTTCAGTACTGAACTGTTTGAGGACTTTATGGCCCAGCTGCTACATCCCATTGGCATTGTCGGGTGCTGTTAGTAGCCAGCTGTTGCGGCGCCCGCGTAGAAGCCTGGGCTGCAGGGGTTCCGTCAGGACGATCTCGCTTTAGTCTAGCACGCCAATGGGGTCTTAGTTAATACGACATTAATTCCCTTTTAAATTCCATTTACTTACCTATTCTGGAACCATATGTTTACTTGGCGAGGGGTATACCCCGGGTTCTGGTTGGCAATCTATTCCTTGTGATCGCTGTCCGGACACTGGTCCCTGGAGAATTCGCGCAGAAGAAGGTCTTCATGATGGCCCTTGAGTCTAGAAAGAGTATTAACATATGGGAAACAAAAATGAAGGGCTCGTGCTCTACCTCATGCGCCTCTTCGTCTTTTGTTCTTGACTGGGTCGGTGGGTGAACATGGCTAGCACTCGTAGATTCCTGGTAGGCCTCACCCAATCGCAGGCAAAATTGCCTAAGGATCTGGGCTTTATACATTCTAGTCCGCCGATGGATCATGCAGGACATAGCAAGGAAAAGGCCCAAACCTTTGCAATCTAACAATCTAATATGCCTCCTATCCGCGAGCAACGGCACCCAGCTCTGTCGTGTTGGCAGTTCATCCTCTCTGACCCGACAGTCTGGTACAGTACGCTAATCTCTGTGTGTTAACCGAAGGCTTCGCACGTGACGTTTAATGGATGCAGATTCCGCAGTTTGGACAAATCGGGAATATGTCAAGGTCGATTATCCGAGGTTAGATGTTCGAGTGCTACAAAAGTAATGACTTAGATGCAGCGGATATTAAGGACAGGCCCCTCTCCCAGGATAGCATCCTCGCTGTCTTCGCGATCACTGCCAAAATCTCGCGGGCCTTGTCGGTTATTAGCAGAAAGTCTAGAATAGTGCCTTTCATAGGAAGGTGTCCCCACAGCTGACTAGACTCTCTATCTCCAATGAAGATGTAGGTTTTGTTCCCTATTAGAATGCTTATCTTATGTGCTTTCTTAAACAAGCCACCTTTTCTTTTCCTAAATGTGACGTTTCCCGCCCTCTTGTCTTTAACGCACCTTTACTCCAAGAAATGGGGCCGTATTTTGTAGCGGGGAACCACTTGAGTTCAGCTAATCCTGATGCCCAACGTAAGTCGCAACCTTACGAAGGTGGTGACAGGACTCGACACCCTATAATAACGAAATACATTTGAAGTTCTCGTAAGGTTAATTAGATTTTGGGATGACCTGCTACGAGATTGTGAGGGCGCAATTGGCCGTTAGCAGTCGGAAGTGCCGTGGGGCCCCACGCAACAAGGCCGAGATGTCCTCCCGGAGGAGGACCCATACCTATCCCCTTACTTACCCGGCCGGTCTACTATCACCTCCCTATTCTCATCCAATCCCCACCCATCGAACTCGTCGCCGCACCCGCCCGGACCCTACGAAGCGATGGCCATGCCTGACCCGGCGCACGCCAAATCCTGTTCAGCAGCTTCATGTATTGAAGTAAGGTGAAAGTGGAAGAAATAGAAGATGGAAGATGACGGTGGCTATTTGGGCTGTTGGAATTTGGGGTGGCGAAAGTAGAAAAACCATAGCAATGGAGCAGGCCAGACCATAGGGTATGCTGATATACAATCTACCAATTTCCAATTTAACCGTCTGCCAAGGCACGGAAGGTCTCACGCAATAGACGTGATGACGAGGGAGCGAAGCGACGCTGTCTTCCGCTACTAGAGTCGGCGGAAGACGGCATTTTTTGTGGCTAGCCGAGAAGGTTGAGAAATAGGGGTAGAGAGAGAAGGTCGAGGAGAGGGAAGAGATGAAATGGCAAAGGCTCAGTGCAGTTACAACGGGAACACGATTTAACCCAAATGACGAACAGGCCGGGTCGCTAGACAGTGCTCCAGCACAGACGGCCCCACCACTCCACCTATCAATCAATTCAAACAATCAATTCAACAATCTAACGATCAATGTTCTGCTTGATTCAAGACGACCAGTCCTCCCAGTGGCTACGTCTGCTTAAGTAACTTATTTTATTGTAAAATTATAAGATTGATTTTAGATTCTTAATTAGATTTGTTGGATTGCTTGTCACCACTTTGCGAGGTTAGCTAGCACTTAAAGCTAGATAGGCGCGGAAATATATAGCACGTCGGACAATTCCCTTTCCAGCAAGGCGCATACCGCCTCGGTATCATAAGAGTTTAAAAGCGCTCAGACAAGCTGCACTGGCCAGGAGGATGTCGTAGTAAGAGACTTGATCACCTATCCTCGCGGGTATCCCTTCATTCTTCACCCCATCTTGTGTAAAGAGAAACCCATGGTATATGAGCAACAACCACACGCTATAGAATGCGACTTACACCCGACATATTAAACAGCCCCCACGACTGTCCTAGACCATCAGTCGTCAACAAGAGCTCGACAGCTCCTGAAATCGGCCTACACGTGGTGAAAACAGGCGTCGAAAAGCTGAGAAACGGTGGGTTTCTAAAATTGACTAGCCATTAGCTTCTCTACTCTGCTGCCTACGAAGTAAGTTGGAGCTGCTCTCGAGCAGTAATGCACTCAATTCATGAGATTACGAAGTACTTCGGAGATGATTTCCCTCGATCTCTGTTGTCTGCTCTGGTCTCAGCTTATGAAGTACTTCGTGTTGCGTTGACCTCTCTAGAAGTACTGCCGTAGCAGAGGCTGGAAAACGACAATGCAGACCATCGGTGGATCGTAAAAGCACTGAGTTATACTAAAGTGTTCCTGAAACTGGTGCCTGAAACCGGTTCCTTGTGTGAGATATCCTGGTTGGTACCTGCATTATTGCACATGTACCCATCAGTATGCACCCGTTATTAAATAATTGTGGAAGGAGCCATTGTTGTATTGACTAAACAGGAAGGAAGTGTTTCATTTTATGTTGGAAAGAGTGGGCCAATTATCCCAGTAATTTCTTCCTTGCCGAAACAGTTTCTACGTCACAAATCCTAGCCGAAACCAGTTTCCATTCCCAAAACGTTTTCCTTTCCATGGTGCGACCTTGGTGCGACTTCGGAAGACCCTCTGCCGTCTGAAAAGGCCTGTTTTACAGTGGCATTTTGGGAATTCCGTGACATCCGACGGTATTGGATTGTCCGATCCGAATATTCCAACGACATCTGATAGCCAAGCGCCACGAACTGGCTCCTCCAGGATCCCGCATCGTCTGTTTCTCCGTCCTGGCCTTGGTCGCGATAGTATTGCTGGTAATGGCGGGCCGCCTGTACACGCTGGATGATTTTATCGGCGGCAGCGGTGCGCCGCCCTTTGCAGGGCACTCTACCCCCGAGTTGGTTGACGCCGCTGTGCACCATATCGACACTTTGTCCCCCACCGAGTTTACACCCGCCAACCTTATTGAGCCCTCGCGAACTCCCTCCAGTAGTCAATTCAAGTACCACTTTACCCCTGCACTTGAATACGCACTTCTCACCAATATCTCGTGAACACTGCTTGACTGCCTCACTTTACCACGAACAGGCAACCACCTCGGTTCTGTCACCAGTTGTATCCCCTTGGCCTGATTCCACGACTCTTGAGGGCATGGAACCTAAATAAATGCCGATTGGTTTCAATGCTCCGCGATAGCCTCCAAGCCCTACAGCCGCCGGAATATTTATTAGTTAGCCGGAGGAGCCGCGTACGTATTATACTTGAGCCCGTCGATAGGTATAGTCTTCGACGTGTAGAGCCTCTTCCTCTTGCCCATGTTAGTAGTGAGGAGCCCCAAGTCGTGTCACGCCCGTTTTCGCTAGCGCTAGAGCCATAAGCAGAGCCACGAGTGTACTCCTAACACGGGTCGCCAAGGTTCCCATCTCTCAGCAGAGTCTTTAAACCCACTACGAGCGAAGTCCTGGCCCGAAGCCACGGGCCGCCAGGGTTCCCATCTGTTCCACTCAGCTATCGCGGCGGTCGTGATATCTTCCTCCGATACCTATACAGTTGGGTTAACTAAAATGCCACTAAGCTCAGGAGGCCACATACCCAGGAAGGATCATAGTCTTGCCCCGTTACTGGATCGACTCCATACCAGTCAACTAGGTACTCCCTTCCGGATCGGGATCGCCGCTCGTCTAGAATCTGGTTGATGAGATACCACGTCTGTTCTGTTTCGACATTTGTCATCTTTACGAAGTAGAGCACTAGAGGCCGTACGAGTGTTAGGTGGATGATAGGAACCGAAGTTATATACCTTTTCCGGAACACCCATTTGATATCAATAGAAACACGAAGTCCGAGAAAGCACCTCGGTGGATTGGGTCTAACAAGCCCAATCTAACAATCTACTTCTTGGTCGGTACAGCACTCCGCCCGCGTCCAGCCTCGTAGCAATTTAAATCAATATAACGAATAGGTGGGTCTCTAACTTGACTATAAAATACAATCTAACAATCATTATTTGTTGTTGCGGGAATATTGGAAGGAAGAATAAGCATCTCCAGCCTAGCCGAAGATTGTAATGCGGTGAGTGGTGGTGACATTTCTACAAGGGAAGTAGCGTAAAGCGGGGCCTTGTGAACACACCGGAATCTCACACCTTGCCAAGCTCCGATGATGCCTGTAGCACGCTCATCTCGAAGTCTAGTCTTGTTTGATGTAGGGCCTTCTGATAGATGATATTTGCGCAGACCACGAGTTGTGTCGATCCCGCGATTTAGATCTTGAATTAACTTATAAACGATTTGTTTTTGCAAGCCGGCGGAATGCTTGGCCTAGCTACAATTTCAGTGGCTGTAATTTTAGTGATAGGGAGCAGGCCTATTGAAGAAAGGGGGGACGCCAAGTAGTAGTACTCCATCGAGTTGGGCAAATGTGAGACAGCCTTTGTCTTCTCATCCTCCGACACATCGGCGAGGGTTTGCCCTCGTCACCGAAGCCGAGAGCCTGGCCGAGAGTGGCTGCAACTACTGTCATCTTATTCTGGGTTAAGGTACACTTCATGGTGTTAGCTGTCACGATGGATCTACTTCTTGCGATATTATCCCCATACTGACACCCTATTATCACCTAGCTAGTGCTCAGATCTTCGGCTACTTCTCGAGAATTCCAGCGCCATATCGGCATTTCCTACGGCCTGGGTCGTTCTCAAACAGATGCCAATCGACAAGTTAGGAGCGGGAGACAGAGACTGTCGAGAGTAACATCGTCACCCAAACGATCGGAGATGGCATAAAAGTAGCTGTCGATGATCTCAAAGCAGACATCCTTGCCAATGATTGTTGGAAAATTATTATTAGTCACCTCTAGTACCCCTGCACCAGACGTAGACCCGTACCCGGGTACATCGGCTGCGTACAAGATTTCGACAAATCTGCTTGCCCGGTAGTGTTTTTGCATCCCCACATGCAGCCATTGTCTTATTGCTGCATCCCCCCTGTTCTTCCACCCAACCTCATTTGCCAAGTCGATTGCGAAATGACATGCGGGCTGAACAGGTCAGGGTAAAAAAAAAGTCAACGGTGGATTGTTTGTACTGCACGATGACAGATCACCACTCAGATGGCCCCCACACGATTACACGGACAAGCTTAACAACGTCTGGCCGCAAGCGACCCCGCCTCAGCATAGACGACTGCCATCCACAATACCGCGAGCCAACCACAGTTGTAGATCTTCGGTCTATTGCGATCAGGGTTATCATAAAGAGCCCTCCTCGAGAAATCGTCGATATCTTAGCCTACTGGAAGATAGGCCGAGACCGAGACATCGGCCCGCTACTGCCCGAAGATATCGACTGTGATAAGATGCTCCAGGATCTCTGCAAGACAGCCAGGTTGGAGCCTGGTGGTCATAGCGTTCTGCTGTGCCGGTCGATGACGATAGTCTAGATTTCGACATGGGAACCATCGACAACGCCGGCAAATTGCGACGTCTCCTGCTACGGTTGCAGCAGACAGCACGACCTCTCACGGCCGATTATGATGACGTGAAAGAGCTCGTTTTCACCGTTATGCCACACGGGCACCCCCACCGTTGCTACTCCCGCTACCGTTGAAGAAACCACAGAACTAGGGCCTACAGTCGAAACGGAGAGAGCGATCCCCAAGATAACACCGTCGCTCCCTCCGCTTATCACCTCAATAAGCCAGGAAGTGCAGCCAGATCCTTCAAGCGCTAGCATCGACGATCGCCCTCATAACCAACCCGAGGTGGTCGTGTTGATTCCGATGACTCTGATGATGGCAATGAGATGCTCACTGGTGCGGTCGCTCTCGAAGAGGAGGACGCAGTGGAGGACCTCGGCACGTTGCTCCGAAGCAAAGACAATACTAATGAATGGCGGAACACCTGCGCCTTCATGTTGCATGACATCGAGAAGACCGCCAAGGATCAGGGGAAGAAGCTACCAGGCACGAACCTCACACGTCGGCCTGATCAGATGTTAACCATCTACATCGCCCTTCGCCAGCTGTACCAAGAAGATTACGTCGGTCACCTCGTTGGCTTAGGCACGGGCATGGGCAAGACGCGGACAGCCCTGGGCTTGATGGTGGTCGTGGGGATGGCTAAACTCTGTATGTATCATGTCCTAATGGATCGAGATGCCCGCAGAGATGATCCGCGCCTGCCCCCCATCCATCTCGGCGATATGGATCACCAAACAACATTGTCCTGTCGGTGATCACTTTGGGATTGAGTGCTACTATGTACCGCCCCCTCTCACAAGGCTGGTCGTCAGCGCCGCGGGAGACGGACCTTCCCTAGCCATCGTTCCGTCATGTAAGTTGGCGCAAGCAAGCTGAGAGATTTCTCTGTGCCAGGATTTGGCTACCGAATAACGCGTCAGGCAGCAAGCGCGAGATCGACTTCATCCATACCTACACTCTTGAATCAGGTGCCAGCCTCCCTCCTGAAGTACGTGAAGAGATCCAGGCGGATATTGTCGGACCGGTGAAGGTGAGTTCGGCGGACGTGGGGCAGCTGGAGTGGGCGGATAAGGCGAGTTACAAGGTAGAGTACAAGGAAGAGAATGCCGACAGCCGCCGGAACCGGCATAACTTCCTCATTATACAATGGCACGATCGCGGAGACGTATGGAAGATGTTCTCCAAGACGGTCGAAGTGGAGGTACCACGCTGAGGAGGAAGGCTCTAGAGTGGCTCATCGCCCCTCCTCTGGTACTTGTCGACGAACCCCACAAGTTCAAGAGCAAAGGGTCAAGCTTCTTCAACACTCTGCAGCGCTTACAGCGGAAGGCGCCCGACTACCATCCGACCAAGTTCCTACACTTGACCGCAACGCCGCTAACAGGAGCGTCGCTTCACCGCTGTCTCGATATGATAAGCTGCTTCATACTAAACCCCACTTGGGGTAAATGCGGTCGCGCTCTTTACGACCACAGCCGCCACTACCTACTCAGGGAGCTCCTCCCCCGCTTCCAGAAGCTTGATGGTCGGGGAGAAGGCCGCTCAGGTGGAAACAGGAAGCAGGTGCGGGCGGAGCTGGTTGCGCTGCTCCGACGCATGATGACGATCCGAGGCTACCAAGACAGGTTTCTAGGCCAGGAGATGATTTCGTTGGTGCCTTTAGTATGGGACAGCGGGACCGAGGATGGTGTTGTCCTGTGCGAGTCCCAGCGCGCCCTCCGGGCCGACTTCGATATCAACAACATGATCGTAGCTTCCGTGTATTTAAGGCCAATTATTCTACAAAATATGGCGCCACAGCGGTGGTGCCCAGTCCCGGCCTCCAGATATTAGGCTGTGCGCAACGACGTAACTGGGCTCTAGGATTTCGAGAAAATCGGCAAGCCCATCCCTTCAACTCCAGTTAACCGCCGCTCAGCCTCATTCATTCAGCTCGAGCACGCTCCTCACCCCGTTGTTTCTATATGGAGGCCGATAGTAGGTCTACTGCTTCTTCCCATAGGTTCCCGCTAACGGGTTTCCTTAGACGCCTCTGCGGAGTGTCGCCTTTACTCCAAGGGAGGCTCGACCAAGGGGTGCTTAATCACATCTGAGGCCGCCCTTGCTGCAGCTCGCGACGTGATTGCAGTGGCCCGAGAGCGTCCCGCAATTGAGCAACCGCCATCCGCATCCTCACACCCAGATAGGGCATCAGGACCATTGCGCTTGGGCTTATAATAATAATTAGCGAGACTAGGAAGATGGCCCTCCGTTTCGGTGCAGAATGCCATGCACCAACACGCATTCCAGTTGCCAGTTAGTGTCGTTTTTTTAGAGTTAACTTTTTTTAATGTGGTGGGGCAGGCCCGTTTCCTGGATGTGGTTGTGGGGTCTCTTGTGCCTCTTGTAACCAGGAAGTACCAGAGGTCTGCTACCTAACAAAATTCTAGGTCATTTTTCAACCGCGCCTATCCCGGAGCATGATCTGTTCACCCAGGCCACGTCCGGAACGACGCTCCGTTGGCCTACCTGACATACCTGGATTTTGGACACTATCTCCAGCTGCAGTCAGCGAAGTCAATAACCCCCGCACATTTTGGCGGGCGGTGATCACATTTGCTCCGAAACTAATTAGATAATCAAAAAAATAACGACACCCATTTCGCCTTCTACTGTGTTGTCCGGAATAACCTTCCACTAAGACTGCAGATTTGCGTCTTTTTCATGTTCTTCTCATGGTGTGCTGCATTTAATTCTCAGAGTCCCTCCAAAGTACGGGATCTTACTTTGACCCTCCAAAGTGGCTGGTTAGGCGTGGCTTATTCTTTACAGGACAATTGCACTTTCCATTCAGCCTTTCCACTTACGTAAGTACACACCGCTTTTTGCTCCAAAAGCTTCTTGCCCATCCCTCCTCATCAACACTCCCTCAACTCTGTTCAGCCATTTCATCACATCTTCCAGACAACTTGAACAAATTGCGACTTGTCGAATACGAAAAAGCATAGTGGGCGATAATATTTCAGCAATGGATCAGCGACGTATTATAATCAAAGCCCGTGTTACCGATATTGAAGGCTTACCTGAGGAGAGGGTGAAGAATCTTGGTCAAACCTTCTGTGCGAATGTCCTCCAACGGGACCTTAATCTTAGTCGTCAAGATCTTCCACACGACGAGATGCACTTTCTCCCCAATTGCGACTCGGTCAACCCAGTACCTGCCTAGTTTATCTACGATCTCAATTATATGGGTAAGCTTAGTGCACAGAAGCTTGAGAAGATAACGCATGAGGTATACTCTGCCTCGTTAGTGAATGACCATTGGTACGAAGCTGCTATTCTCATTTAACATACTTCAGATCTAACTATAAACAGGCAATTCGTTCGACGGCAGATATGGGAAAGTGAAGCTAAAAAGCGTTGTCTGATGTATCCTTGGGGTGGCGCTGATATATCAACTGGGACCAGGATTCCCCTTGGGCCACGACGATGAACATTTCTTTCTAGCCCATCCTCAGCGATCGATGTAAATTACGGGGTTTCTGGAGGTGTTTCGCCTTTACACTGGGGGCAGTCGTCATCCGGATCATCCTCTTGAAGAATATGAACGTTGTCTCGATTTCGACACATGATGCCAGTCTGCTGTGCTTGGTCGCATCTCACTATATGTTTAAAGCGGTCCCCATGCTCGCCACGTTCCTCATGACGATCAGCACATCGAAATTCGGCGTAAACATTTTCACACATATGTAACACTATTAGCCGGAACCTGAATGCTTGGATTCGGAAAAAAATCTCACATTGACCGCAAAGTTGAGTGTATTGTGTCGTTTAGATTCTAGGTCACACAGCTAACAGGCGCCGGATGCGGGATTGAAACAAGTTTGAATCATAGAAGGCAGTCGTGGTGATCTGAGAAAAATGGGGTTTTTGTTTTGTTTTGATTAGGTCATGTGGTTGTCCATCGATCTGTGGGTATGTCATTGTCGGCACCGGCCACAGACGTACTACTTAGGAAACGATATCGTCAGACGATAGTTACCTACTCGTTAGATTGAGTTCGCGGCCGTGGGTAGTCCCACACGCCTGGTGATATACGGTTATAAATCCAGGGCGGCTCCTCCCTTGCACCGCTCTGCCCACTCAACCATGTCAGACTCAAATCCAATCCAGAGAACGCCATCTCCATTTGGGTCGGACCCTACGGCTGTTGCCTCCGTCAACCTTGCGGATACACTGGCTATAGCCATTCACTCTGGCGACAGTATAATTGTTCAGGACCTCATTCATCGTGGCGTTTCGTTGGGAGTAGGGAGTCACTCGGTGGTCTATTATGCTTGTCTGCAAGGTCCGGAAATTTTGCACCCAGTGCTTTCCATTGCTGGTCTTGACTTGAATCGTGGAATAGGGTGGGAGGACGAAACCGTTCTTCACCTTGTTCTGCGCACGCCGTCTTTCGACTTCAGGCTACCCAAATTAACGGTTATCGCTTTGCTTTTTGAGACCTGGCGCTAACCCCTCGCGACGCGGCAGACTAGGAGATACAGCACTGCATGTTCTTGCTAGCAATACAGCAGAAGGGTTTGAGGGAGCTTCTTCTGGAGGAATGCGACACCCCCTTACATACCAGGCTTGAGAGTCACAGGGGGAACTCATTGCTTCTTTTCCAGCTTCGACTCTCACGGGACGATATTTATTACTTCCCAGACTCCCTGGTCTCTCCGGTCCCTCGTTGGCCTGGTACAAGCATACCGAAGTCATCTAAATGCTACACTTTACGAGGCAAAAACCGGCCAACGCCCGCCGTCGCAATACTCTGCTACTGTTTCACAACCGGGTGCGCAGCAGATACTACCTGGCGGGGCCTTCTGCGACGCACGACACGCTCGGCTTTGCACATACGGGCTCCGTTGGAAAGCGGCCCAAGCGCCACCGGTGAATCGAACGCCCGCCCACATTTCCGTATTGGGAATTTGTTGCATGAACTGCTTTCCTCGGAAACTCCATCCCCCTGGTCTGGGCCTCCCTCCTGTATTGTATATTTAGAGAAATCGAACCAAGGAAAACTTCGCCGTTGGTCTAAGCAAATTTTGAGGGCCCGAAGCCGCGTTACTATCTGCCAGGCGAGGTCGTGGGCAGGCGGCGCAATGCCTCCTGGCATAGATGTTGTTAGATCGTTGATGGTTAGATTATTGTTAGATTATGGTAGCCTACATTACAAGTCGACGGCTAGTCCCCACTGGGGTGCACGGGTAGTTGCGTGGTTTTGCATGAAAATTTTTTCTCCAGTTTTTCCGCAACAGGTCACTGCCCGTCTCGAATAAACCCCCGATCGGCTGTGAAGCCTTTTTGTTCTCTGAGTCCTCGAAATTTGCCCTCGATTGGTTTCCAAGATGGTAGCGCGAAAGAGTGAGATTTCTAACTTCAGAATGACCCTGGTCCTCGACGCCGTCCTTCCACTTGTCAACAGAATTGCGCTCCTGCGGGGAATCTGACGCGAATCTAACATTGGACGGAGTCTCGAACGTCGCCCGGATGCGGACGATGGTCGTGCCACTTCGTCGCGCTGGTTTTCGACGTCCGCTTCATCCGTGGTTCTAGCAAACAACCGCCCGCCTCGGTGCATGTTTCGCTTCCTCAACGATCTGGTATTGGCTGTCGCCGTGTCCCTGGATGGGAGGACTCAGAGAATCTACAGTTGAAAAGTAAGGGGGAAGAATATGATCTATATATACTTTGGGACGATACTTCGGGTCTCGCGCTATCATCTATCTAATCCAGACCCGTCTTCTGGTCTTAACAATGTTGGAAAGACTGGGGCAAGAAAAAGGGGGCCAAGAAAAGTACCCCAGGGCCTCATTATGGACCTCCTGTTTCATCCTTACCGAGCTGGCATCAGTGTCATCGCATATGATGACTTCAACGATTGGACGACGACGGCGAGTCACAAAACCTGTCGTCTCCGCCGCCAAACCCAACAAAGCTGGGTTTACTGGACGTCGTTTGCGTTCGTTTCAGGTCCCCAGGGCTGCCCCAGGGATCGACGACCCAACTGTGCAGAAAATGAGGGGCGTCGATACGAGGCGTAGCGCCCCTAGCCTCACCGACGGCCAAGACGCGCAAATTCTATACTGAACCGCAAGTCTGGGAACGTAGACACCCTGTGTAGATAGGTACACCTCGTAAAAGTGCCAAATCTAGGAGCAGCCCATGTTAGCCAAGGTATCTCCCAAGCAGCGGCTAAGATACAGGACTGCTTTACCTTTTGAGGGCCGCGCTCAGGCTTAGTAGCAGTCGCAGGCGGTATCATACCCGCGGGATCAGCTAGGACTCTGTATAACACAAGGGCCACCTGTCTTGTAATGACGCGTACGCGACTGAAGGTTCCGGTAGAAATGCCGCGTTTCATCGCCGACCTTAAAGATGCGTTCTTGCTGAGTGGTCGAGATTTGTGGTTATAATGAATCGCAAGATGCTTCTTCATGTTGTCCGACCGTGTAAACTTCCTTTCACAGCCGGGAAAGGTACATTGAGCGGCCTTCTTTTCCGTACGGATGTGAATACTAGAATGGCGTGACGCGTGTCCTGATGTTGAAAATGTTTTCTCGCATCCGTGGCTATCGCGATAGCGGCAAGGGTGTCGCTTAGCCGAACACTTTGGAACAGCTGGAGTACGAGCAAACCTCTGGAAGGTGGAAGGTGAAGTTAGCAGCTCGTTGTTGCTTGGGCGAGTGGGAGGGTATGTATGATCTGCTGGCTTGTCATTCAACAGCGAAACATGCCGCCCACATGCGTCCTGGATGTACATGGTTAAGTGACTCAACAATGAGAGGCCAGCAAAATGGATGTGAAATGTGGGTGCTCGAGCCCCTTTATGTTTGTTAATAGGATCACCTCTTCTCATAAGATAATTTGATTGTCAGATTTGACTGCTATTGTGAGGTCGATGAGGCAACAATCAATCAATCAATCAATCAATCAATATCAATCAATCAATCAATCAATCAATCAATCAATCAATCAATCAATCAATCAATCAATATCAATCAATCAATCAATCAATCAATCAATCAATCAATCAATCAATCAATCAATCAATCAATCAATCAATCAATCAATCAATCAATCAATCAATCAATCTAACAATTACTTGGTTTTACACATTCGGAGGACCGCCGGTCCCACCCCGGCGGAGTGGCAATAGTTGGTCTACTGGTGAGACTAAGACAAGCGAAAACAACTCTGAGGCTCTTGTCCTGAACCATCTTTGATCACAACCTCTGGCAGGCTTTTACTCTATGAGAGTGACCAAGGCCTCTATAAACTGATGCTTCCATCACCCGCCCGGAATAGAAACGTGGAGGATCCAGGCCAATTCAATTATCCTAGTATTCCCGTTTTCGATGATCATTGACAGAGGTTAGGGAACCGCGTCAAGGAATAACGATTGCGGCGCCGTTTATTGGGAAATTCTTCATTCTGTCTCCATTGCAGTCTGTGATGGCCCGACACTATCGTAATCTGACGCAGGGCTTATTCGTCTCCTCGGTCTGACGAGGCTAAGGTCTCCCTGTACCTGTCTCCCTGTACCTATCATATTTCATCGCACTCAAGACGCAGGCTGAGACCTCGTAAACCTACGACCCTAGCAGGGATATATATCCTACCGAAGCCAGTTTTCCCAAAGATCAAAATAAAGTTCACATCGGTACTTTTACATTTGTGTATATATATATATCGTCTGGTGCCAAAGGAAGAGCCCCATCGCCATGAGAGTGAATGTAGAATTGACGAGAAGAATTCCACGGCCGGCCATCGTCATAACCGGGAGTCTCCAGCATTCAAACCCACGATGCTCTGTCGCCCGACACTAGTATGGAGGACATGTACCACGCCGGAGATAACAAGTTTGCCCACATATAAAAGGAAGACAGCCGCCCACACCTTTCCACATAAACCTTAATCAACCAACCCACCCACCTTATTATTTCTCATACAAGAGTTGAGAACTATCGCGTAATAAATATGAGAGACTATTTAAAGTTTTAAAAAAAGTAGTATAAAGAGTTCTACTGTAAGGATATACTGTGTATAGCTCAGTGTCACTAAAAATCGGCTTCAACTAAAAGTCAATTGATCAAAACTTCAACTTGCCCCCTGGACTGACCTGTGTGTTGGGGTGTCGTGGTGGCAGCGTTGTTTCGCTTTGTCGGCGTGTGGTCGCGGCTGTCCTTGCGGCAAGCGACAATGTGCAACACAGAAGAGCTACACCACAACGAGCGGCGCCAATCCCCAACTCTAAAAACGTCGCCGCCACCGAGGACGGAACCTTCAGGGACACGAGAGCTCGAGCTAGCTCCAGAATGCAAGCACCCAGGGCCAGAGACATGAATTTTGAAACCTAACCCTTCTAGACGAAAAGGACGAGCCCCCGCAAGATAGTCAACGTCCCCGACTAATCCATCTTGTTCTCAACAGCAGCCTTGCCACGCTGGACACGACGCACACCACATCGAGTATGATGGCGCGCGCACCTCCGAAAAGGACCCCGAAGAAGAAGCGGGGCGGAGGCGCCGTAGATTCCAAAGACCAGGCTCCTCCGGGACCCCGGCCGGTAGATTTGCCGAGGAGCATGATTCCGGCCGGGAGGCAGGCGGCGCAGGTACGCATTTTGTCCCTTGTAGCTTTGACTACAGGGACGCAATCTGCCCCACCCTGCCCTTTTCCCGGAAGTGGTATTAGATTGTTAAGATCCAAGGAGCCGGTTAATATGATGCGGGCACTCACGTACGTCTTTTTCTTCTGTTATGCTAACACGACCTCCTCCGTTTCCGCCTGTTTTCGGAAGCATGGCCATCTGTGCAGCCCTCCACAATTTCGAAGGCCTGTGCATAACATCCTTTAAGAGGAATAGCTTGCGCCACCCGCACTTCCGCGGCGTCCGCTATACTCAAGTCCTCCCATGGCTCGTAATTCTCATTGTCGTCAGAGGTTTGGGTCTGGCCTTCTAGACACGGAGGTTCGGGAGTGATGGCGAAGTCGTCTTCAACGCCATTCTCAACTCGACCATCTCCCAAGCCATTCGAGACTCCTCTGGCCGACTCACCTAAGGTCTTCCAATTCCAATTTGTCTTCAGATAGTGGCCTAGTCCTCTTACCCTCTCTGGGATTATCTCCAAGCAGTAAAGAGAGGCTTCCTGCGGGATACGCCCTACGGGAAAATAGCCGTTATCATAATTGTCCTTCTCAATTGTAAGCTCATCCCAGACTGCCACGAGACGTCGCAAAGTTTGCCCAACATCTTGGTAGGAGGCCCGAGGGAGAGCTAGCTTCTCCTGCATATCGGCGAGAATTTCGTCATCACTGGCAACAATACGTCCGTGGATGTAATTAATTTCGGATGGACACAGAGTCGGCGGCAAGCCTTCATCCTTGAAAA
Source organism: Scedosporium minutisporum (assembly GCA_034774675.1). Lineage (NCBI taxonomy): Eukaryota > Fungi > Ascomycota > Sordariomycetes > Microascales > Microascaceae > Scedosporium > Scedosporium minutisporum. Next base: position 20,783 of record SJVG01000264.1, read on the forward strand.
GACTTCGGTTCCGAAGGTCTGTGCCAAGACGGAGCACGTCGCTCCCGTCGGTCTGGTAGGAGGGGGTATGCGATGTCGAATCCATAATAGCTTTACTGTTCGAGGAAGATCCGAGCTTTACATATAAAAGAAATGAAGAGGACTGTCTCCTTCCTGTTGTTGGGACGGGCAGATACTTGTGGTGACTGCTAATATATAGTCGTATTCTGGATTGCAACGCACCCATACCATCCAGCGAGAGGCGCACAGTCCCCCTTCGCCCCCCTAGGTTGTGTATGTGTCTCCCTAATGGCTCCCGAAAGCTGTATCCTCTGCTTCCGCGTAATTTTGCATGGGCAACACTAGCAAGCATTTTTGTTAGATTGTTGGCAATCTAACTGCTAAATAGTCTAATGAGAGATGAAGAAGAAGATCCAGGTGGTCTGGGTCCAGCTCGGGGTAGGCGGCCTGAGTACCTGATGTGCCGCGGGCCCCTTGATAGATTGTCAATCTAACAATTAGTTTTATAACCATCATGAATGAATATTTCGTTGCGTTACACCTGTTGACCTACAATGTTCTAATTTAGGCGGCTGGGAAAGCCAGATACTGAAGGATCTTTGAGTACCCACATACGCGGCTCTGACCGATATCTATTCTGGGATGATGTGGGACTATTACATTCCAAACCGAACCACTTCTACCATCATTTCAGCCCTAGGACACTTCATGGGCATGATCGACAAATATTACAACTTGAAAACCACTCACTTGGGATGTGATGGCGAGCTGGAAGTCAAAATGCCTGGACTACCTTGAAACAGCCCATTACATCAAAGTTGAGACAGCAGAATGGGGAAGAAGAACGCTCAGGGGGTGTACTGAATGAGGAGATCAGAGGTATGGGTCACAAGAAAGGCAATTAGTAAGAAGAAGCCCGACAACAAGGAGAGAGGAACCAGAATCCGACTGCTGGAAGCTGTTCCTGATGCAGTGGTCAATAATTCTCAATGCGTGTTGGCCAATCCCGATAATATGCCGAACCTGAAAGTCAATTGGGATGGAGACTAGGCATGAGATATCCTCAAAAATAGCCTCCCTCACGTATGAATGGTATCGGCTGTTATAGAGGACGATGGTCAGTGGGTTTTGTATCGAGGAATAAGCCTTCACGTTAAATTTTTTCGTAATCTAGAGATCCCCATACATCCGAGTTAAAATTGGGGCTGGGACGAACAAGGATATCATTGGAGTCATAGACACTGGAGCTGAGCTTATGATAGATCGGCACCCCTTCGATGCCAACTCAATTTGAGGATTCCAATGAGAACTAAACAATCTAGCTATCTAGCAACCATATCTAAAGGCAGTTGCAGTTTGTGGATTTGAAATAGCAATCTCCCAATCTAGCTAAGCTATGACGAAGATCTGTGACGTAGTGATAAGGAAAGCCCCGACGTTTTGATTGCAATCTTGCGATCTAGCATGCGCTCTAACTAAAATGCTTGCTCTATTCTGATCCTGAGCGGGCTTTCCGGAAATGGAATGATTCTACAATTCCTAACTGTCAAGCTGTGAGATGCAGGCTATTGCGCTTCCGAGTGCAGGGAGTAACAGGCAATGCAGTATCCTCCCTACGAGGGAAAAGGCCCCGATTGTAATTATATAGCTGCTTGGTATCTGTCAATCAACTCAACCTAACAATCAATTGAACAGGCCAAGTTTGTGCGCGAAAGAGGAGCTATGCAATCTCCAGCACCTGAGATGGCCAGGGGGCTTTCCGAGGCGGCATTCAGAGCACTGCACATGGGCCACCCCTCGGGAGCCGCTGGGTCGGCGCAAACACAAGCACTGGGTCTAGAGGCGAGAACGCCATTTTCGAAGATCTCAACCTGCCTGGTGGACTTATCAACACCGGCCTTCTGGGTGGCAAGATCCCTCGCTGCTATATTCGCCCGGCGCTACGGAGCTTCTCGGCTGGTCTGAGGGCTTCGGCGACGGCGGTCGTTCGGTGCTGGAGCGGCAGTGCTGCCCGCTTGTAGTCGGCATGCTCCTGGGCGTCACCTCGATGTGCGTGCTGGGAGCCTGGGTGTACTTGACATCCATGCCAACCGCCGAGGTGATGTACCGAAAAAGCCGCTTTCCATGGCTCTTTGGAACCGACTAACATATACCCGAAGAGAGGCAGGCGAAGCGCAGTGGATAACGGATAAGCATCACAAGGATTATATGGGCCTGACCAAGCTTCAAACTTGGATCGCCGTTCCAATGAGTATCCTCGTCTACCTTTCGGTGGTCGTAGGCGCATTCTACGACGGAGACCGGATTGTCATGTATATCAGGTTCGCCCACCATATGGAATCGGTGCTAAAGACATGGGAGAAGGTGGCCAGCGGGCCAAGAGCTAATCCAATCCTTTCAGCTATGCGGGAAGTAGGGGTCGTCGCGAGAATCCTCCGGTCCTGCCGACAGGCACGGCTCATACCTTGCACGGGATGGTGGACAATTTTCCCTCGCATCAGTTTGTACGGCATGTTCTTGGTCTTGGTCTTGGTTTCGTTCGACGTCAGAGATGGAAGAATGAAGATTGGGTCGCCATCTTCTTCCTGATCATCTTGATCATTCGTTTCTTCGTTATCATGGTGATCATTGGTGTCGTCGTCTTCGTCAGGCTGGTCATCGTCATCTTCTCCAACTTCGACAAGTTGGACAGCCACGACTGGCTCTCTCTCATCGAAGTTCGTGACGATGTCCAAGCACTTCAGCTTATCCTTCATAGTGACCCATGCTCACTATTATGTTAGCTGGGGAATCAGGAACATACCAGACGTTGTCAATCGTCCATGGAGCCACTTTCGTCTCGTCATCGACGTCAAACTGTACGGTGCCCACACCCATCGGTGTAGCCATGCCGAAAACGCCCGTCATGCGAGTAGATCTTGTTCTTCCAATAGTGAGTGCAGGCAGTCGGCTAGGGCTTGGTGAATGAACCCTAGGCAACAAGCCCGGTGGCTCGTGGAAAGCGAGCCCACGCCGCAGGATACCCCGCCCTCGTCCTCAGAATAAGTATCGCCTCGCCCCATTCTCTTATTGGGGAAACTCGAGTCCTAGGTCAGTTGGAAATTGGCGATCGTTCCGACTGTGCCTTGGTAGGACCTATGGGAGATACACTCGAGGCTTCCGTTGGCGAAAAAGCAATATCCGAGGGATGTATCTCTTTTATTGTCTAGATTATCATTCGATTTTTTTTCCCCTTCTCCTTTTTCCTGCAGAACACAGCCCACCACAGCCATCTAGATTGATTGCCTTCCGTGCGTAGCCCGTTACCAGGAATCGCAGGATTTGATTTGGGCTGCACGAAAGTGGAAGAAATTTACTATTTAAGGCGGCCGAGTGCGTCGCCGACCCATTCCAGCTTTTTCCCTATTTCTTTTACTCTTTAAAAAAGCTGATTCAAGCCAGCCCTTCCAACCTGATACTAACAGCTGCATGCCTGCCTGAAAGAGGTTGAAACAGATCATCAAACCGATGTAACTTCCACAATGGTATGTATGTTGTCTGTTGCCAAGGAAAGGGCCCCATCGCAGACTAACCGCCTAAGTTGACGCGAGACGAGAAGAACTCCACGGCCGGCCATCATCATCACCAGGAGTCTCCAACATTCAAACTGGACCTCGGCGATGCTCTCTCGCCCGACCCTGGTACGGAGGACATGTGCCACACCGGGGATAACAAGTTTGCCTTCTCACCTGGCCAATTGTCCAAGCTTTTCAACCCCAAGAGCCTGCACGCTTTTTATGCATTGGGAGGTCTTGATGGCCTAGAGAAGGGGCTGCGCACTGATAGGAAGTCGGGGTTGAGTGTTGATGAAGTTCGATTGGATGGGAGTGTCACCTTCAACGAGGTCGCCACAAACGGCGCCTCGCCGTATGGTCGATTGGGCGACACGCCACCTAGCCTTAGGCAGGAAACGGATTACGGGGAGTATAAGAAAGGCAAGAAGAAGAAGACCTCCCCTTCAATCCCGCCGCCCGAGCCTGTTAAGGATACCGATCCATTTGCCGATAGAAAGAGGATTTACCGCGATAATAGACTCCCCGAAAAGAAACCGAGATCCATCTTCGAATTGGCCTGGACTGCCTATAATGACAAAGTCCTGATTCTACTCACCATCGCTGCCATTGTATCACTCGCCCTTGGGCTCTACCAAACATTCACACCGCGCGATGAAGACGAATCCCCAGAAGAGGAAGAGCCTAAGATAGAATGGGTTGAAGGTGTCGCCATTCTCGTCGCTATCGTGTGAGTCTATTGTCCATGTTGGGAGATACATACAGCTGCTAATCTGAGTCTTCTAGTGTCGTGGTTCTTGTTAGTGATTCTCTAATAGTTCATTCGCAGATGATAATAGTTTAAGCCTAAAGTTCAAGACCTATCACGTTGGAAATTTCTCCTAACTAGAAGAAACTTTTTTTTTTTTTTTTTTTTTTTAGGTCTCAACAATCAACGATTGGCAGATGGAACGTCAATTCAATAGGCTCAACCAGAAGAATAGAGCGCGCACTGTCAAAGTGATCCGTTCCGGCACATCTGTCGAGATTTACGTCTTCGATCTTATGGTCGGAGATGTCGTCTACTTAGAAACCGGCGATGTCATTCCCGTTGATGGCATTTTCATTGACGGCCATGGCATCAAATGCGACGAATCTTCGGCTACCGGCGAGTCGGACCTGCTTAAAAAGGTCGCCGCCCACGAGGTATTCCAGGCGCTCAAAGACCTCGGTTCTAGGGAGATTGACCGAAAGGAAATCGAGAAGCTCGATCCCTTCATTATCTCGGGTGCTCAGGTGAATGAGGGCACTGGTACTTTCCTGGTCACCGCCGTTGGTGTTCACTCTTCTTATGGTCGCACCACTATGTCCCCGAGGACAGAGCAGGAAGATACTCCTCTCCAGAGAAAGCTGAGCAGCCTCGCTGATGGCATTGCCAAATTTGGTGGCGGCGCTGCCCTTCTTCTCTTCATCGTCCTTTTCATCAAATTCCTTGTCCAACTCCCCGATAATCACGGCACGCCTCGACAGAAGGGACAGGGCTTCATGGAGATCTTCATTGTCTCCGTTACCGTCGTCGTCGTCGCCGTGCCCGAAGGTCTCCCGCTCGCAGTCACCCTTGCGCTAGCATTTGCAACCACTCGGATGATGAAAGACAATAACTTGGTGCGAATTCTCAAGGCCTGTGAGACTATGGGTAATGCCACAACCATCTGTTCCGATAAGACTGGCACCTTGACCCAGAATAAGATGACAGTAGTTGCGGCTACTCTTGGCCAGGCTCTCGGCTTCGGTGGTGACAGCAAACCTCTTGCGGATGTGTCTGAGGATGAGAAGACAAAGGCTGACGAGGTTGCTACGGGCTCTATTCCTACTGTGCCGAATGCTACTAAATTCTCCGAGAGTCTTAGTAATTCTGTGAAGCAGCTCCTCGCTCAGTCAAACGCCGTCAACTCTACCGCTTTTGAAGGAGACCAAGGCGAAGGGAAGACATTTATTGGATCCAAGACTGAGGTCGCCCTCTTGACGCTCTGTCGTGACTACCTCGGTGCCGGCCCTATCCAGGAGGAGCGCACCAATGCGAATGTTGTGGACGTCATCCCCTTCGACTCCAAGAACAAGTACATGGCAACCGTTGTTGAGCAGAATAGCAAGTTTAGGGTCTATGTGAAGGGTGCTTCTGAGATTGTTCTAGGCAGATGCAACAGGGTGTTGGCTGATGCTAGCAGTGACGAGCTCTCCACGACCGAGTTGACAGAAACAGGCACAAAAATGTTCCAGGGAATCATCACCTTGTACGCGACACAGACGCTTCGAACTATTAGCTCATCTTACCGAGACTTCGACTCGTGGCCGCCTCCGGATTATGTTAAGACAGGGGATAGCGCCGCCGACTTTAACGCGATTCATAAGGACATGACACTTGTTGCTATTTACGGTATTAAGGATCCTCTCAGGGATACCGTTATTGATGCAATCAAGGACTGCCAGAAGGCCGGTGTCGTGGTCCGCATGGTAACTGGCGACAACATTCTAACCGGTACGGCAATCGCCCGAGAGTGCGGCATCTACCATCCCGAAAACGGTGGCATCGCAATGGAAGGACCAGTGTTCCGACGATTGAGTGAGGAAGATAGACAGCAAAAGATGCCACACATCCAGGTCCTTGCTCGATCCAGCCCTGAGGACAAACGAATTCTAGTCAAGACTCTCAAGAAACTAGGCGAGACGGTTGCGGTCACTGGTGACGGCACCAATGACGCCCCCGCTCTCAAGATGGCCGACATTGGTTTCTCCATGGGTATCGCTAGTACTGAAGTGGCCAAGGAAGCTTCCGACATCATCCTGATGGACGACAACTTTAGGTACGTTGGGGGAAAGCCGCATATGTTGCTTGCAAATTGAACCTTGGCTAACAACTACACAGCTCTATTGTCAAGAGTATGATGTGGGGCCGTGCCGTCAATGACTCCGTTAAGAAGTTCCTCCAGGTATGTTTTGAGATGGAACATTTCTTTCCTCTCTCTCCACGTGAGGCCAGTCTAGTTCTAAATGCCGTATAGTTCCAACTCACTGTGAATGTGACCGCCGTTGTCTTGACTTTCGTTACTACCGTAGCTAGCGCTGAGGACGAGTCGGTTTTGAACGCCGTCCAACTTCTCTGGGTTAACCTGATCATGGATACATTTGCCGCCTTGGCCCTTGCCACCGATCCTCCTTCTCGAGCCATTCTTGGTCGTCAACCGGAAAGGAAGTATGCACGTCTCATTACCGTAACGATGGGCAAGATGATCCTTGGTCAGGCCATCTGCCAGCTTGCCATTGCGTTCACGCTTCACTTCGGAGGTAGCACCCTTTTGGGCTACGATATGAGCAACCACAACGATAAGACGAGTCACAAGACTTTGGTGTTCAACACGTTTGTGTGGCTTCAGATTTTCAACGAAGTCAAGTAAGTTCTCGGGCCGAAGAGAGGGCGAGAAACAGGAAATGTCGCTTGCTAACACTTTGAATCAAGTAACCGCCGTCTCGATAATAAACTCAACATCTTTGAGGGTATTCACCGCAACTACTTCTTTGTTTTGATGAATATTATCATGGTCGCCGGACAAGTTATCATTATTTTCAAGGGCGGCCAGGCTTTCCAAATTCGCCCATTGAACGGAAAGGAATGGGGTCTCTCTATCGGCCTCAGCGCTATTTCGATTCCGTGGGGTGCTATCATCCAACTCATCCCAGATGCGTGGGCTGCGGCAGTGATACCTAAGATCAACATGCCGCGGTTTAAGGAGAAGAGGAGCAAGGCCGAGGGTTATGACGAGGGTGTAGAGTTTGGTCCTCCTCCTAGGTCGCAAACGCTCACCTCAATCCGCAGTAGGCGTGCTACGAGGCGAATTAGAAAGTTGACGTATTGACGAGGGTGAGGGCCTACACCCCCAGAGCAAGTTAAAGATTGTCAAGGAAGCCCTCAAGACCTCTATTTCTACTCTCTTATAGCTACTCATAACATTCCCTACCACCATAGGATATAGCATCCCGCCCTGTGAGATAATTGCAAGAGGTGGCAATTAACCCAATAGACCAGAAGATCCGTCAGTCCCAGCACCACATGGTTGGAGCTTCCCCTTACATCCACTTAAGAACCCTCTCCACTGCGGCGAAACCAGCCACTTCTATTACACGCCCTCTCTCTCTCTCCCATTCTCGTTCTATTCCTTCCTGAAGCATAAAGAGAAGCCCACTAAAAGCCTAAAGTTCACGCGTCATGATTTCATTTCACTAACATGATCTAGTTACCGCTTGGCCATAACATCCACAACCTCCTCAACTTCTGCTCTCCGCAAAACCCCTTAACCTCTACCCTCGTAACCATCCCCTCACCTCCAGGCACCCCCAGCCTTCCCATCGAACGGTCCCTCGAAGCGCACAACCGTGCCTCCGAGTCTGTGAGCCTGTCTCCAAAGGCCAGCGAATTACCTTCTGAATATCCATGGAAAGCCCTACTGAAATCATCAATTTGCAAAGGGGGGCCATTCCCTGGCTGCTGAAGAAGCTGCTTAGGTAGGGGGCTTCTGTCAAGTTGCTGCTCAGGGTTAGAGTAGATAACATCGCTAGTGTCGAGGTGGGGAGTAGAGGCGTCTAATAGGGCGGCTGCTGGAATCTTGGGGGTCGGGTGTGTGGAGAGAGTATTGGGTTCTATCGTAGGTGGGAAATTTAGTTGGCAGTCGGCCGGCCAGGAGGCGTACATTTGAATAGACAATGAGCCGAGACTGTGTGCCTGATAGATTGGCTGCCATTGCGAAATGAGCAACTGAGAGGTGGGATGAGAAAGAGAGGATGAAGTAAGAGATAAGAGGAAAGATTGGGGAGGAGGAGAGATGACGAGAGAAGGGAGGGGACATGTCCTTATATAGAAAATGGCCAGCTCCTGCTTATCAACTGTCTGTAAGCAACAGGCGGGCTGCTAGGGCTTCTGTCCCCTTCCAAGTTGGGGAGACCAGTTCGTCGTGGCTCCTGCTCTGATATCCGAGGCTTGTGGTAGTCGTGGTTGTTCCACGAACGGTCTGAGCTCTGCTGCCGACTTGTTTGGGTCGACACAAGTCCACAGCTCTGGTACATCCTCAGCCAACAGGCCATCCATATCCCCAAACACGAAACCACACAGTCCCGCCGAATTCCTCGCCAGAAAGCCGTCATCCATGTAAGTTATAACCGAAGCGTCGCCGACAACAACAATGAGTAACACCTTATAGCCAACCCACCACCCGCCACCGGATCAGCACAGCAAGGAGCACAAAGTATGCCACACGATCCGCTCTATGGAAGGTAGCGGAGGTATTCGGAGGCACAATGTAAAAGTCATAGTTTCCTAGGGAAGTAAAAATCAAATGGTTATACGGGCGACTCCGCCAATCTCCCCCAATCGCTTGGCTCCCTACAGTCCGCCAAATACGCCCACTCGCAAAAAAAAAAAAAAAAAAAAAAATAAAGAAACCGCTCCAGCGCCATCGTCCGCTCGCTATGCCTAGTAGAACGCTAGGGTCTTGGAATCCGAGTATGGACTGGCATAGCGCCCGGCATTTCAATGTACGGACACATGAGCTCGATTATTTGTTATAGGCAAACGCCCGGGTCCTGTATGATTTGGAGGTTTTCATTTCGACTTTCTTTTGTGGAATGCAGACTGAATTACGAACGCATGGCGGCATATTGCAATTTCGAACTAAACCCGGAGATAAGCTAGACCACCAGTGTGCCTATTTCGTGGAAAAGTAGTACTTAGTCACCGCTTTGGTGCCTTCAGACACCGCATGCTTGGCAAGTTCACTGGGGAGAACAAGTCGGACCCTGCGATGCGTTAGCGAGGTACAATCATTCAAACAGATTGACCATACGAAGTTTGGATCTCTCGCGAAGAGATGGTGGACTTCTTGTTATACGCCGCCAACCTGGACGCCTCAGTGGCAAGTCGCTCGAAAATATCTGTACATGTTAGATACGCGGGATAAGTGATGGCAATCAACATTGATTCGATGAAGTATACTATTTACAAACGAGTTCATGATCAATATGGCTCGGTTGGAAATGCTAGCATGAGGGTGGACCTGCTTCAAAACTAGAAAGAGGTTAACACTGCAGTGCCGATACCTCATATAAACATACCTTTATAGATATACGAAGAGTAGGTTTCCTTTCCGGCCTTGGTGCGCCGCTTCTTCCCGCCTGTGGCGGTGGGCCTGATAGTGGTAGGCTTCTTGACCATTTTGGATTGTTCTGTGTTATCGTCCCCACCGGCATTCACAATGCCCAAACTTGAGCGCCGGACATTAGCATATTTCATAAGGATCTCCTTTCTGTGAGGGAAAATAGTCTTTTCGAAGATTTCAACGAGCTCCGGCTTCTTTGCTGCAGGGGGATATGGGATCTCATGCTTGACTAATATACCCCGAAGCCGCGATGAGTAGAGCAACTCTGGATTAAAATCATCCCCCAAATAATCGAGGCTTTCTATGTCGAACATTCTGGACAACCTCATTGCGTTAGCGACGGGGAGCCTCTACCTAGGGGTTGGTCTTGTTCGGCGATGACTTACGAAGTGAGTTAGTGGTTTAGGGGGTGGTTGGAGGAGTTCAGGTATGATGCTGATGTTTTGAAGGGAATTTGGAAAAAATTGTAGTGCTGGTAGGAAGGATCCTTAAGGGTAAGAGCAAAATTTAAACAGCTCGTTGTTTGGAATTGGTGTACTTTAATCAATTGATTACAGGTTGTTAGATTGTTTATTGCTAGATTGATAAATGTTATTTATATCCGAGGAACATTAGGCACAGCCGAAGAGATTTGGTGCATATGTAAAGCATGGCCCTTGAGGGATTGCACATTCCCCCTTTGGCCTTGCAAACGATGTCAGGGCATAGCACATGTGGCGTTTCTATTCGCTGAAGATGGTTGTCGACATGTGTCCGCATTGAACTCACGCGAGTAAAGACTTGGCCGCAAAAGATGCATGGAGGTGGGCGCTTTCGATCGCAGGATTTTAAAGCTGGCCCTTGGAGTACTGAGGAGGGGGAATATAGCTTCTTTAGTAGAATAACAATGCGAAGCGATGCTTCCACTGAGATCGGGGATGCGTATCCTGGGGCGTGATTACCGAGCCCAGGCGCCGGCTACGATGGTTCTAATGAGAGTTCTGGTGAGAGTTCTTGTGGCGGTGATGGCTTCGGTTTCAGGAACGGATTTGGCGTTGCATTATACCTATCCGAGCCAGGTGTAGTACTGGGCACAGCGGTTCTAATTGTCTTGGGCAGAAGCGGCTGGTCGGTCGTGGCCATAGGTTTTGGCGGACATGTGGGCGGCAAGTACCAGTAATAGAAACAGCGCGGATGTACGCGATTTGAGAGACTTCCCGCCAGGCTCACCTACTGCAAAGCGCCCAGGTACCGCTTATCTTCCTCCCATTTTACCAGGCAATCTGACGCTCTTAAAATGTAGCAGGGGTGACTGTGAGGGGAAGGCCTTCAGGTACGGCGACAGCAACAACGGTAACAGAGACAATGAATAAATCCATGAAGTCAATTTTCCAGTTTATCAATCCATAATTAAGACCATCTATCCTCGACTTGATTTACGCCACGAATGACTGATTTATCAGGGACTGCTGTGCCCGCTGCCCACCATCCTTCGCTTCGCCCAAGCCCGTTCGTGTTGTAGTGCCACAGAGCGAAACTGCCCTTTTACAGGTTTTTCAAGCCTAGTTTATTCAGTGTTCTCGCCAGCGCCGACATCCGGCGATTCCGCGCGTCGGCACCCGACGGTGGCGAGGAACAAGGCCGCGTCGCCCGTGGCTGTGTGAGTGCAAGACTGTACATGTACAGTAGATTGTTAGATTGCTATATAATATAAGCTGATATTCTGTCACGCAACAACCAAACCCGAACCAATCTAACAATCAATAATTAAATCGCGAAAGTGGTCAGCCTAATACCAGTCTGTTTAGTGCGTTAACTGTTGAGATCTAGTTCTTATCCTTAGTCTGGCTGAAGTCCTCTAATATGCTTGCCAAATGTTTGTTCGTCTTGATGTTGCCGCTTCTCTTCCGCTTTACCCTCGCCGGCCTCCGCCTGCACACCTTCTCTGCTGCCCTATCAGTAGTCTTAGGCATCGCATCTTCAGATCCCGGAGCTGGCATACCAAGCCACATGTTCTTAAACTCTGGGTCTATCTCGTAAAATAGCGATGGATCATCGTAATATACGTGCATCATATATCCTTTGCGCCTGGTGATGATAATCTGGCGTGTTTCCTCGAGCTCGGCAAGGGCGCATTCGCAGTCAGGCCATCCATCTTTAAGCTCGTCCACAGAGACTCCCGACGGGTCTTTGCGTCGCTGCAGGAACCTGAGCAGTGATGCTTGGTCATTGACATGAGCGATTTTTGGCCGATAAGTGTACGTTGGGGCCGTCGTCTCATAGGTGAGTTCAACGCAAGGATGACTGTGAAGCATCGATTCTTACCATCAAGTGCTACTACATATACCTAAGTCCTGCATCGTTATAATTTGTAAAAAGTAAAAGGTCCCCTCTGGAAACCCTTGCCACTAGCAGCCCAATCTTCGATCCGATCTCAGTTGCGTACGAGGCTTGTAGCATCAACTCATCCCCGTAAGTTTCTTGGAGTAATTCCTCTAAGCTATGTTCGTCGTATATCGCATCGTTAACCAAGGCCATCCACACTTTGCCTATCGTCGAGAGAACAGGGATTCATACACCGGCAAGCCTTGGAATGCCCGATTGGCAAGATCCTGAAATGCTAGGGTGCACTCTTGGGGTGACCAGCCTTTTAGAAACAGGGCGTGAATCGCGAGCCCACCTTTCCTATCATATGAAATAGAATGATTCAACCGGGTGGGGAGAAGAAGACTTACCCGCACTCACACCGACTGCATGCCAAATATTTTGATACAGTTCTCGCATATATAATGGCCACAGTTCAGTCCGTATTGCAGTAACCTGAAACAAACTAAGCATGTATTGCGGCAATGAACGCCTCGCCATTTATGTTCGAATTTACTTAGCGTGGCAAGGTGTATATCGGCCGCGCTCTTTCCATCAGCCAACTGCCTAAAGAGTAAATTCATCTTAGAAGCGACAATGTGGCCGAAGCGGCTTGGTGTACAGAGATCGCGCAATTGCTCGGACATCCTTTCATTACTCGAAATTGCTTCGCATATGTCTCTATAAAGTGCGTCAAATACCATTCCGGGCGGAAATCCTAAAGCGTGTTTAGCGTTGTGGAGGAAATTCCCTATATGCGGCGACCTACTATGCATTCCAGGTGGATAGTGATCCAATAAAAAGCTAGAAGCTATCGTCTCCGCCGCAAACTGTAAATCTACTTTGCCCTTCACTTTGTCTATAAAATTGCAGATATGCTGCTCCTTACCGTCAGCTAATGGAAATCGGAGACGTGACGCTCGCACTACATCTAGCGGCTTGGAAAAACTCGGTTGTTCGACTAATGCTTCGAGGAAACCTTGGAGGTGAGTACCTCTAAATAGGAGCCCCTTACGTCGTCGATCATGTCGAGCGCTTAGGAGCTCTGTATCGATTCGACGTTGTAATTGCGAGCGATTAATAATTGAGAAAGAAATGTAATCGGAGTCGAAGGCGGGATATTTCTGACTTAAGAGAGAGTTAAGCTTCCTCGTTATAGACCTGCCTGCAGACCTCTCATTCGCGAGGACGATGAGGATTCTAAGTGAAGTAAGCTGGCTGGTGGGCATTGAGCTAAAATCGTGATGCACAGGTGTCCAGGCTATTACATTACCCCAGCTAGCTTGTTCATTGTCACTCTGATGGCTGCAGAAGCTGGAGAGGTGGAGGCAAGTGATGAGCGATGAAGGGTTAGGGGGTCAAAGCGAGCACCATAGCAGCCGGCCAACTTAGTATACTTGGAATATGTAGCCCCGAGTCTTTCGTGGTTCTTGGATTCGTAGGCGGGCGCATCAGCATTCGAGCTCAGACTTCTAAGCTCCATCTAATAACCCATGCACATACATTAAGACATCTGACTTCAAAATATTTAAATCGTAAATTCCACTATTCTTTGCGAGTTAAACCTTCACCCTCGCGGAATGCGTGAACTAAGCTGGATGAATAGTCAAGATCACATCTACCCCCACACCATCACGCCATTACTAGTCTGGGGTGGCATGGCGCCATTCGTCAATTATACTCTAGAGTTCTATGATGTCACTGTGCAGGTCATTAGCACTGACAACACTAAGGACGAGTTTGTCATCTACATAGCTACGTTTATAGCTGACTACCTCCGCCAATTTCACTACCCTCACAAGGCATTCCCTCAATAGACAGATGGCAGCAGGGCTACATTGCGTCCTGACTTAAATATTAGGGTAACCAAGGTGCCTACCTGGCCTATTATCGGCCTTCAGGAACATCTGGGCCGGGCTCTTGGTGAGGAGGTTGTGGGGTATTTTGACGTTGATAGTCCTGAGACATAGGACAGGAGGGCGTTTGGATCGGAAGCCAAGGCTGAGCCTGACACAATGAAAACGAAGCGGAGACGGGATTGTCCTTCGTTCTTGAGCGGAAGCCTCGAGGAGCTCCCCGAGCCACAGAGAAATAACTAAGAGGAGGCAGTTAGGTCTCTCTCATCGAAGTTCCTGTGAGATTCCGGTGTATTCTAGTAGTTTGTTGGCTGAGAATCTAACCCTTCACTAGAGATTAGGTAGATTCCCCACCAACCGGAAATGAACAGCTGGTCGTTTCGTGTCCCATTTACCGCCGCTATCATAATTCCCACTTCCTGTGCGTAGTTAGCCCAGGACCTCCACCAAGCGAATTCTCCCCAACATGATGTCCACCAACTAGACTTTGTGTCATATAACAGCTAGACCTAGAGGGTATATTTCCATATCTGCCTGCGTGTAGAAGGCAGTGGTAAGATCTCTCTTGGTGTACTGCACCTCTCTTCGATACTCTCAATATGTTGCTCTATCTTAGTGTCCTAGAGAGCTTCTGGATGTAATTGAGCGCTTGAGAGGGCCATGACCGCCAACCAATAGAAGCGACAATACGGCCGAAGCGGCTTGGTGTACAGAGATCGCGCAATTGCTCGGAAATCCTTTCATTACTCGAAATTACTTCGCATATATCTCTGTAAAGTGCGTCGAATACTATTCCCGGCGGAAATCCTGGAGCGTGTTTAGCGTTGTGGAGGAAATTCCCCATATGCAGCGACCTACTATACATTCCAGGTGGATAGTGATCCAATAAATAGCTAGAAGCTATCATCTCCACCGCAAACTGTAAATCTACTTTGCCCTTCACTTTATATATAAAATTGCAGATATACTACTCCTTACCATCAGCCAATGGAAATCGAAGGCGTGACGCTCGCACTACATCTAGCAGCTTAGGTAAACTCGGTTGTTCGACTAATGCTTCGATTAGGAGCGCAGCCCCTTGGGCTGGAGACGCCGGGGCTGCATGCTGGATCGCACTAGTGGGCGGGTGGTGTATCGGTGCACTCTGTGGGGCCGCAGGCGCTCGCACCGCCCCGATACCGTTCTGATATTGAGATTTGGTAATTACAGGTATTGCGCTAGGTAGCTGTGGTTGTGATTGTGGTTGTGATTGTGGTTGTGCGTAAGGCGGTGCCGGTACGGGTGGGGGAACTAGCGTCGCTACGTTCCATGGGGATGTCCCGAAATAGAGGGAAGCAATTGTAATTGAGATTGTGATGAGCTTGCGCCTGGGGCTTGATTAGCTCACCGTCGTTGCGCCGGCCGCTCGATAGATGAGATCTCGCTCGGTTCACAGCCATGTTGAGGTGTCAAGCTCGAGGGAACCGGGGACATCGTGTTCCGCTCTGTATAACTCGCCCTGCCAGTAAAGCCTATCTCCCAGATGCGTGGGGCGGGTGGTTGGGCAATGGCGGTTAACTGCGGCTTATCCCCCCATACACATATATATGCGGATAGTTTGAGCGGGAGCAGCTCTCGCATCGTCCGTCAGCATCGTCGGGTGCCGCTGGAACGCATCTTATTCTCCTGCCGGCATTGGCCTACGCGGATTAGCTGCTTAACAACGGAAAGGACGAACGCTAAATAGCGCCCAACACTTACCACATGCAATGGAAACCCGACGACGGCTCTCCATCGCGTAAGGGAGGCTAAGAGTTGTAGGCCTATACTTTCATCTCCCTCCAACGCCACGAACTCGAGGTGCTCTAGATACAGCCTATGCACATTATCCTGTGACTCCTCCAACCAGGTCGGCCGGTCTCGTACTTGATTGTTAGATTGTTAAACAGATTAATTACTAGATTGTCTGCAGCGACCTCTACTGTTTGTACATGTGATACCATCCCCATGCCGCTTGACAATCTAACAAAGCACGACAGAACATTTTAATGCAACCTTCATTCTGAAGGTATATAACAGAGTCGTCCTCACAATAATCTATCCACCTGTAATCATTACTCTTTCACCTAGCCGCCTTGCCCTGACTATGAAAATGGAGGGTAATAAAAAAGGACGGAACCGACTCCTGTTTGATATGTTAGCTAGCTACAAGCAAAAGGCTATTATCGGGAAACCGTTGCTGCCGAATGTATTCAAGTTAGTTGGGATTGAGCGTACACCAAATCAGGCCCTTCGCGCCGCTTCCCCGAACCAACCTCAGTTCTCTTGCCCGTCTTTTCTTCAGCCCACCGCGGTTCCAATGAGAGCTAGAAAAGAAGTCCTGCACTGGTATTCCAAACCAAGACTTCTCCCTAACCCGAAAACAAGACATAATAAGGTCTTCCAAGAGCCAACAGTAGAGGACTTCTTTGCTCTAGAGGATGATGCGTTGTCAGAGACACAGCTAGAAGGGTTCACGCACCTCACCAGCCCGACCCTCTGGAATGAGGATGCCATGTTCGAACTGGAAAGACTTGCATCGTTTTTTAATATCAGATCAATTTGTTTTATATGCTGGAGGCTTCTCAATGGAAATTTAAACGGGGTATCACTAGGCGGCCCTGGGCGTTTTGATCCGGGTCCGCTGCCTCTGTCAACGCGGGAGGCCGATGAGATAGGAGGATCCTGGGTGAAGTTACCAAGTTTAGGGAGCACAATTGGGGTGTGGTACGGGCGTACCTTTTATAAGCGATTATCATTTCAAATCCCCGGCCTTGAAGGTATCACCTTCTCCGGCGTCACGGTTCTTCTAGAAATTGCTGATCGACACCCGGATTTTGTTATTCTATATAACGATATCGAGACCCTCCTAGGCCTCCTTATCGATGACAAGAGACGGACTGGCCGTGCTGAGGCTGGATTTCGTTTGCAAAGGCTCAACAGAATATAAAATACGGGCACACCTTTAATCGAACTCTGAAACTAGTGTCTTTCCTTCATTTAGGTGGATGAGAGTAAGACTGCATAAGCTCGCCGCGTTTCGCCGTGACCACGATGAAAAAGGATATTTCGTGTTGGGGAATTTCAGGAAATTCAGTACCTTGATGAAATGCGGAGTGGATCCTGTTTTCACTTTCACTTTGCAATCCAAAATACCACAAGGCGGACGTCTTTCTATAAATTAAATCAGCTTTCTCCTTGCCTTGCTTGGAGGTCGAGTGCACACTAGGGATGCGGGGGGCCGGGTCATCTAGAGAGAGACAGGGATACATATAGACATAATGACTTTTGTGTAGTCAACAATCTTGAAGTCGTCTGGGAAAAGACTTGAATTGTTTCTTGCACCAGCGGCGAAGGAAGCGGCGATTCTCGATAGCAAACTTGATACCGTTTATCGTAGGAAGTATGAGGGCCTTTTCCGGCAACCAGAATAGGAGATATACGGGATATCATAAAGCACGAGCGTAAAAGCCTTTGCAATCTTCATTCCCGCTTCCCTTATCCGCTTCGCTGGTTTTTCCACCGTAGCCAGCCTCCACCCCTCTGTGCGGGTAAGTACCTGACTACCCCGTGATGCCTGTTCTTAGCCGCTAGTGTCCGAGGGAGCTCTCCATCCGGCGCCGTGATGTGAAGTGTTGTACATTGTCGCTTGCCGCAAGGACAACCGCTCGGCGTACAACTACACAACATATCCAACCGATTCTCAGCCGTGCACTCCATCCATGCCGATCTTGGTTTTCGTTGTTGGATGGCTGCAGTTGACTATGGTCGTTTGGGAAACAACATCCCCCTCGCTCAAGCCCGGGAAGTAGGAAGGGGGGTAAGCAAACGGGAATACCATCAATTATATTTACGCCGATTGGACTACGAGCCCGAGGCTGGATTTCTTACCCTTCGCATGCCCTTCATGCCTTCGAATCCTTCTGTGATATTGCTAGCAAGAACATATAGAGCTGTGGAGGCGAGTGTCGCAATCACCCATCCGGCGTCTCTTTAATCATAAGAAACCAGAGAAATGGCACTACATCACCACTTTGACCTGGCTACTTACCAACCGCCTCCTCTTGCCATTTCTCTGCCACTCGGGGATGCTTCCGTTAAAGAACGAAGGACGATTCCTTCTCCGCTTCGTTTCCACTGTGTTAGGCTCAACATCGGCTTCCAAGTCAAACGCCGTCCCGTCCCACGTCTTAGGATGATCAGCATCACAATACCCCACAATCTCTTAACCAAGAGCCTAGCCCAGACGCTCCCGAAGGCCGATGATAGGCCAGACAGGCACCCTGGTCACCCCAATGTTTAAGTCGGGACGCAATGCAGCCTGGCCGCCATCTGTCTATGGAGGGAATGCCTTGTGAGGGTAGTGAAATTGGCAGAGGTAGTCGGCCGTAAGCGTAGCCGTGTAGATGGCAAACTCGGCCTTGGCGTTGTTGGTGCTGATGACCCGCACGGTGACGTCACGGAACTCCGGAGTATAATTGACGAGTGTTGTCATGCCGCCCCGGACGAGGAACGGCGCGATGGTGTGGGGGATGTGATCTTGCGCCATGGCGAGTAGTATGGCGACTAGGTGTCGTAGTCGGCGTTGAATTCAATTGGGAGCGGCGCGAGGCGAGATCCCGATCTATTTGCCGATAGAAAGAGGGTTTACTGTGATAATAGACTCCCCAAGAAGAAACCGAGATCCATCTTCAAATTGGCCTGGACTGCCTAAGTTGGCCACCCCATTTCCCCCCCCCTTTTCCCATACAAAACAGCGACTTGTAGGGGTCTATAATTCCACCAGTTCTTCATATAAAATCATAAAATTAAATATAGCTTCTTTATATGTCGTCACTCTTTGTAAAGCCTCTTCTATTCCGCATAGATGCATCAAGGCACGATGATCCCAGAGGGACACAAAAGTGCCGTTTTCTTCTGACTTAATAGCCAGCTTGGACAGACTATTGGAATTTCTTTCTCTCCTGCAGCCGTATGCTGCTCCCGGCGCATACGTAGTAGTCAAGTGCCACTAGAACACTCGCTGCCTCCGACATCTGTTCATCGTACACTCCGCCAAGCCGTTCAACGGTCTCTGTTCGTGGCAAAAGCAATGATATATTTCTGAGTGTCGGTTCCAGTTTTGTCTCCAATGGGCCAATGCCTCTTCTGTAATATGCTATTGAATGAGCGAGGTGACGAGCTCGAAGAACCGCACTCCGCTGTGACGTAGAGTTCATCGTTAGAACTTATCTGTGAGAACAAGTCTGGATTGATACCGTAACCCCCTGGGCTTTTTATTATAGAAAACGAGGAGATCTATGAATGGAGCCTCCCTTGAATAGGGAGGTACATGTGTCGTCGTCTGGACGGATAAGTGTGCAAGTGCTCGGTTGATGCTCCCGAGTCGAGACATCGGATCCCACCCAGGCCACGTCCCTTTAAATTTACAGTATTCACGTGGTTGGAGAACGGAGATACCGCCACCCAATCCGAGCATAGGTATTACCACAAGAACCACACAAAGTATTACCGTCGGGAATACTCTGGTCTAGAGGGCGTGAACGTTCCGGCTGGCGGTACCGATTCGAGCAACAGAAAGAATTCGCTTCAAACTCCGATTGTCAAGCATCCCCCTCACCGCCACCCCAAATTCCACACCGCCATCCCATCTTCAAACTGTAGTTCCTCCACCATTTCTGCTCCAAACCATTTCAAATTCCGTATTTCTCCTCTCCTACCAAATACCCTTAATGCCATTGGAAATGGGATGTCAAAGTCCAGAGCTTCCAAGGAATGGGGTATTTCAAGAACAACTCTCAGAGACCGTCTACAAGGCCATCAAACAAAAATGGAAGCCTTTTCAAAGTTCCAGAGACTCAGCACTTCCCAGGAAACCCTTTTAACCTCATGGGTCTTGACCCAAGGGGCCCTAGGACTTTCCCCAACCCATGCACAAGTCCGCTCTTTTGCAGAAAGGATTCTCAGAACCCAGGGAGACACACGACCACTTGGGAAAAGATGGATGGAAGGATTTTTAAGAAGAAACCCATCTATTAAGACCATGAGATGCAAATCTATCGATTCTGCCCGTGTCAATGACGCCAGAACTGAGGTAATAAAGTCCTGGTTCCAACACTTCTAACTTCCTGATATTAAGAAGATCAAACCAGGAAACAGATAGAATATGGATGAAACAGGAATAATGAAAGGTCATAGAGGCAATGGGCTAGTTCTGGGAAGTGCAGAAAGGCGTTCAATCTAAAAGAAACAGCTTGGATCTCGGCTCTAGACTTCCTTTATTGAGTGCATCTCAGCAACTGGCCGGGCTCTTCCTCTATTAGTTATTTTCAAGGGAAAATCAGTAACAGCAGTGGTTTACACGAGATTTGAGTTGGACAACCAATGATACTGCTGTGGAATGGCTTGAAAAGATCTTCGTCCCTCAGACCAAGCTAGCCCACCCGATGGAAGCCCGTCTTCTTATCCTGGACGGTCATGGAAGCCATACAATAGACGATTTTATGTACAAGTGCTTCGAACATCATATTTACCTTCTTTTCTTACCTCCACACACTTCTCATATCCTCCAACCATTGGATTTAGCTGTATTCAGCTCTCTGAAGGCAGCATATCGAAAGGAGATTGATCTCCTAGTCCTCGCTACAGATTCTACTATAATCTGTTATCAGAAGGCTCGAAATAGTGGTTTAATAGGCAAGAACATTAGAAGTGGGTTTAATGCTTCCGGACTCTGGCCAGTAAACATGGCCAAGCCTCTTCTTAACCCTCTTATTCTTCAAAAACCAATTCCCCTACAAAAACAGCCTTCTAGGAATAAAACTTCTATTCTAGAAGCTTTCTAGATACCCATTTCAACTCCCCAGCCACTTCTAGAGCTCCTAATAGCTCTGTTGTGGTGTGGTCAACCCCAAGGAAGTCTAAGGACCTTCGGAAACACATATACTAATCCAACCTCATTGATCAACATACTACTGTGATGGGGAAAAGGGTGACAGTGGTGGGAATAGTGATGTTCTCTCATGGGACCGCAAGAGTGGAGGCGGAGAAACATTATTCCTTGCCATGGGCCAGGGGCATAGTTATTTCTTTTCTTTTCTTTCCTCCCTCAGGAGGAACAACAACTTCTTCAACAAGAGGAAGAAGTTGAACAAGTTCATAATGTTCTTCAAGTTCAGTTATTAGTCTTTCTTTCAATTGACTTCTTTTTCATTATTTCCTTATGGATCATCTTGCATGGTGACTCCGGACAGTTCTTCTATTGTTTTGTGTGCTAAAGTGTCCCGTATTTGACACTTACATGATTCTTAACTTCCCCCTATTTGGAAGACTCCTTTTGTTGTGATTCGGCTCTATTTCCGTTGATCAACCATTCCGATATCCCATTACCATTCCTGCAGGAAGAATTGCAGCAGCTTCTTGCAGGAACCATTCTGAACCATTTGACCATTTGTTTCCTTCCTTTTGTTTCGTTCTTGTGGTGATCGGGCAGGCTGCACTGCTCCGTTTCACTACTACACAACGCTAGCTATTTCAAAAGGCTTTTAAAGCCTTTAATGAAAAGAACGTTCAATTAGCTACAGCCCAAGCTAAAGTTCAGGCTCTAGAAAGCCAAATTGTAGCTATAAAGCCTAAGAAAAGAAAGAGGGTTAAAATAAGTCCTAATTCGAAGTTTGCTACAATTAGGGAGATATAGAGAGCGATAATAAATGATTTAGAAGAAGGAAACATGTCTAATAGAAAGAGTAATAGTGAAAGTACTAGTTTAATAGCTTCTTATATTAAAGTACTAAGAAATATAGAAGTAATTAAAGATAAAAGTAATAATAATAATTCGGGAGGCTAAAATTCGGAGGGGTCTAAAAGGGGAGGGGAGTCTAAGAGGGGGCTTTGACTTATATTACTAATTCCTACC